>PVIR01018908.1:0-33456 GCA_004026965.1 Petromus typicus | reverse complement strand
GTCCATGACCAAAAACTGGTAAAACTTGAACTTCCTCTCTCTCATTGCAGGGCGGAGTTTTCAATGTAATAATTAATAACTGTTAGTCCATTTTATCCATTTTTGCTTATCTAAAGTCAGATAAGGTCATACGCTCTGGAAGAACAGACTCTTATGGAGTCCACTTTTGCCACTTAGATAAGTACACCAAATACTCAACTATCAGTCCTTATTTCTTCTCTATTCGTTAGTTCCACATGTATTGCACATCACATAGGGATTAAAGACCATGAATTATATTATGAAGGGAGTTTTGTATAAAGTAGAGGGGAATACAAAGGGCAGGTGGCAGTAAGGTTAGCAGAAAATATGAAGTTGGTGTTGCTGTAAATTAGGAGAGATATGGAAGGGATTTGGAAGACAAAGAAGGGAAAGAAAGGAAGAGTCTTAATGAAAAGGGTCTTAGTCTGGGTTAAGAAGTTTGGAAGGCTCATATAAACTAAAATTTATGATGCGGAATAGAATTAGTAGTTCTTGAAAAGTTTTTTTTAAAGCCTTATAACTTGAAGGATACATAAAAGCACTATTTGGATATAACACAAAGCTATTGAAACCAGGATATTTTTCATATCAGTAATTGCTTTCTGGACCTACAATTCCCCAGCTCTTTTTCTATTATACTCTGGTATTTAATGTTGCAGTGTATTAGGATAATCCTGGTTTAAAGATACTATATAACAATATAACCACTCACCTTTGTTTCTATTATTTTCTCTATGTTTACCCACCAAAATAAGATATACTTTTGTTGTTCCTGAAAATCACCAAATTAATGCTACTCCAATTAGTGAAATTCCCTAGTGAAGTTGGCAGTGTAAAAATGGAAGAAATTATGTATATTCTCAGAGTTCTGCTTTCAATAGAATTTGATTGCCATCTTTACATTGGCCTCACTGCCCTTTTATTAAGATACCCATAGGATAGGAAGCTCATCAAAAGATAGAAGCTCATACATTACCAAAATCTAACATTAACTAACTATAATTCAACCACATGGTCTAGAGAACTGCTCTGAAGAATTCTCACTCATAACTTGCTCAACTGAAAGCTCAAAAGAAGCCTGTCAATCTCTTCAAGAGAATTCCACTCTCCTGGGTCTTTTTTTAGGTAAAAGGCATTCATGCCAATCTCATAACTAGGTAGTTGCTTTTTTATCTTTTGAGTTTCCAGAGTATCTAATTAGAATTTCCCTGGGTAGTGAGTAAAGGGGACAACAGAGGGGAAAGATAAAGACTGTAGCAACTGCACATTGAAAGATATCTTCCTCACATGTAAAGCAGAAAAGGAAAGGGTCCTGGCAGCAGAGTTCATTAGAAATTACAGACACTGTCTATCAGAAAGTCAAAGCAATGGGAAGTAGAGAGGAGAGAAGGTCTCATTTTAGTTCATCTGAGCATATGCAAGATGAAAGATCTGCTATAGTGAGTAGAGGAATAGCAACAAGGTATAAGTCCCCATGATTACTGTAAATGTGAGAAAGGAATTTGATTCACCTCCAAGCAGACAGAAAGTTGGTCCAGGAGTAATCCACACATAATTGCTATAAACAAATAGTAGGCCAGGGTCTGAGAGCCAGATGAAAGCTTTACAGTATATTTTGGGTCATTAGCAGGATACAAAAATGTACATAGGGATTTTCAGAAATAATAACAGAAACTACAAGGAGATGAGATTTTAAAAAGAAAACAGGATCAAATGAAAAGGGATATGGGAAAAATAAGTTAAGACTGAAAGAAAGTAAGAATTCCATGTCAGAATGAAAATTCATATAAGGAAGAATAAATTCAGCTTCGAAAGGGTCCTCAGGATGCAGGATGCAAACAAAAGGAAAAAAGAGATAAAATGATGAGAGAGAAAATGAGAAATGTGGAAAATAGTCATTGGAGCTGCCTCTTAAAATTTATGTGCTTTTGAGACCAAAGTCATAAGAATTAGGAATAAAGGTCCCACTAAAGTCAATAGTAAAGACTTCCTAAGCTAAATGATTTAGGTATGCAAAGCATAGACACTGGAAGAAGGAGGCTGAACACATGAGAGAAAGAGAAGGTATGAGGGCAGGTAGGGACCCTGCTTTAGATGAATAGGGAGGATGCACTGGCTTAACTTTTTCTGCACTGGCCCACCAGAGTGTGTGGAGGAGTTCAGTGGAATGTGTAGAGTTACAGACCATGTGGAAACTTCCCACACTGGACAGTTGTGTCAGATTCTGACACATCAGAGTCAGCAAGCCTTTGTCCTGACCTGATTCTTTAGCCTGGAGATTAGTCTTTTACCTGTATCCCTTTTCCTTCCACCATGGTCAACTCTGCCTTGGCAAAGTGTGAGTCTCTTCTATCTAGGTTTTCTAGATTTAGTAAATAAAAGTACAAGATTTGTAGTTAAATCTGAATTTAAGATAAAAGAGGGTACATGTACAATAAAAAATAATTTGTTAACCTTAAATTCACATTTGAAATTCTCTATTTTACCTGGAAATCCTATTCTTTCACCTATTGTAACTTTTTCCAAGTATATGCCCTTTTTTTCCTTCATATTTGAAGGTTTCTGGTATTTCTGCTGACATTAAGTGGAAAAATTCTACAATGAAATGAAATAAGATATGACTCAGTAAAGATTTACTGCCTATAAGTTTTTAATACCATGTTCTTTTTTGTCTGAGTTTCTATACAGGCTTTTATATTATTTCTAAATTTGTTACAGCATTTTCTAAAGTCTGTTATTAGGACACATACTCTTATGTAATGGAATGATAATTACACATGTATAAAGCTTATGAAAAGAAAATGACATCAAACCGACCTGCATGTCAAGTATTTTGGAAAAATAGACTCTAAAATGGTAAGTTATTACCTTTCAATAATAAGATTTTGCTGTGATAGTTTATTATATATGTTTTTCTATGTTTTTGCAGTGTTGAGGACAATATCACATTTCATCAAATAATAGAGATACTTTCTTTTTTCAAAGGTTATTGTATTTTAAAATGGAATCAGTTTTAGTAGTAGTTCTTAAACTTGGTTGTACAGAAGAATCACCTGAGGAGCTCCTAAAACTTACCGATTATTTTCAGTGTTTCATCTTTGAGCAAATGAGCAAAACCTCTAGCAGTAGGTCCAGAACTTTCTATTTTTGGTAAAGTTCCTTGGTGGTTCTGATGGAGCCCTAGCAGCATTTGCCGCTGGACTCAAGTGAGGGACTTAGCTCAGATCTCCAGGTGTGGAGAGGAGCCTGCTCTCCGCTGACAGGGGATGGGTGACAGCCCTAATGAGGATAAATAACCACTCTTCTAAAATTATGTGCCTCAGGTAAATCTCTCGAATGTGGTTGGAACCTTTAATTTGGCTTCTTTGCTTATTTTGATCAAAGTTTCAGAAATCTTTTAAAGGGGTGCTTTGCAATCTGTGATGAAAGAGCTTATCACCTTTGAAAACAGCAACAGGGGATACAGAGGCAAGTTTGGAACCAACCTCAGCCCTCAGTGACAGTAGGAACATTTCCTCTCCAGCCAGTTCAGGAGCAGAGGCAGGGTGTGACAGAGCCAGTTGGAGCCACCCGGGTAAGAAAAAGGCTGTAGCTTATGGAATCTTCAGGGGATCAACTGAGATGCATCTGTTTATAAAAACTGATCTTTACACGTTACACATCTTCTCCTAATAGCATTTCATAGATTGAGACAGAGGTGAAAGGGAAGAACAGCATGGAAGGACCCATCAGAATGGTTAAAGGGTGTCAATGCAACTTGCATTCTTTTAGCATTTTTTCCATTCTGGACAGTTTTTTAAATTTAATTTTATCACTGGGTCCTGATTACTTATGGAAATTAGAGTCCAATTACTGATGCTAAAGTCATTTATCCCTCCAGCCTAGGGCTTACAGAAGAATGGCACAGCCCAGCGGAGCTCCTGCTTGACACCTGTTGCTGCTTTTTATCTTTCTGGGGAAGGAAAAGAGCTGTTTAGAGATACAGTCACTTCTGTGCCCCAAAGCACCCAGAGACAAATGTCTGTATTCAATTTCCTTTATTTTATGCCCTACACATTGTTTCAGTTATAAAACCTCAGGTTTATGTGACATATTTAAGTTGAGAAAAACACTCAAAAGATTTTAATTCATTTCTGTAATTTCAAGAAATCTTGTAGATCTTAGAGCTGAATGGGAAAGTCAGCATGAAACTTTCACTTGTGGCTGTCCATCCGTCCATGGGCCTATCTATCTATCCATCTGTCCATCTGTCCAGGGCCTATCTACTCACCCATCTGTCCATCCATCCAGGGCCTATCTATCCATCCATCTGTCCACTTGGGTACTCTCCACCCAGTAATATCATGCAAGTTATGGAATAGGTGAGATGAGTAGAAAAGTATCGTTTTGAAGGTTAAAATCAAGGCTCTATTTTGTCATGGTTGTAACTAAGCATGTCTAAGTGAAGCACTCCAGAGCATGTGAAGACACAAGGCCTCACACTTCGCCTCTTGTGTGAGATCAGGTGACTAAGAAGCAATGTGTCCTAACTGGAGAGCGGAGTGATGAGGACAGTTGTGTGCTGAGGTCAGTAGCAAGGAGATATAGCTACAGAAATTATAGCAAAATATTCTAACTGCTAATACGTAGGCATAACTCATTATTTTGGAACAGTTAATTTGATAGTCTATGGCTGCCAGGAGCTACATTAGAAAGTTAGACTGCCAAGTTCAAATTTTACCTCTTCCCTATACTTTCTGTATAATTTTTGGAACCTCCCAGGTGCCCAGTTTCTCATTTATGAAGAAGAGTAAATGTGGTATCTAACTCATCATCTTTTTAGGAAATTTCAAAGGTTAAAATGCACTTATGTCAAAGCTCAGAAATCACATTTTGAAAGACAAAAACAAAGTCAAACAAAAAGTCAAACAAAGCCTTTTAAAATGTCCCAGATCATGATTGGGAAATCAGGTTCCAGGGCACATTAGATTTGATCAGCATTTATAGATCACGCTGAAGTTCCAGCAACTACTACATCTTCCCTTCAACTGTACACCTAGATTCACGGGACAGCACAAAGAAAGTGGGAAGTAAATCGGTTACAAGAAAAAGATTCTCTATGAAGGAAGATCAGAGATTACCAAGATATCTCCGGAACTGTGTTTCTTCCTTTTAGAGCCAGTGATTCCTTTCAGTATTCATCTCTTTACCAATTACTTCGTGCATTCCTACCATGTGCTAAACATTATTTATGCACTCAGGGAAAAGAGCAGGATTGTTATTCTGTGATGCTCACATTTTGGTGGGCAAAAGGAATAGAGAATTAGAAAAAAGCACAACATACAAGTAACTTCTCTGATATGGAAGAGATAATACATGTTTTAGAAAAATAAAAGGAGCAGAGGGGAGAGGTTCAGGACTGCTTTGGGGAATCGAATGGAGTGAAGTTTTTAAAACAATTTTTTTCTCCTTCTTTTTACGAGGAATCAAACTGTGATTGCCAGGCAGGCCCGGCTGAGCTATATCCCTGTCCCTGAACAAGGTTTAATGTAAAATGAGGTGCTGCAGAAGAACTCATTGAGAAGATAACTTTGGAGCAAAGACATGAAAAAGATGAGGGAGTCAGAAGCACAAGTCTGAAGAGAAGCGTTTGAAGTTCAAGCACAGTGCCAAGGTTTCAGGGTGAACACAGCGGGAGGGTGAACACAGCGGGAGGGTGACAAGCAGGTCAGTGTGGCTGGAGGGGAACAAGCAGGGAGAGGTGGGAGAGAAGGGCAGATGATCTGAGAGGAGCTGTCCTTCCTTTCTTTGTGTTAGTGATCCCCAAACTTGAGCATGAATTGGGGTTATGAAAAGACAGGCTGTGGTGTCTCCACCTCCAGAGTTCTTACTATTCTAACAAATGCCTGGGTGAGGATGCTCCTAGCCTGGCACTACACTGTGAGGGCTCCTAATCTGGAGTACAGTTATAGTGTTTCACATACATTTTGGTTGTGTTCTTAGCCTTTTAAAGTGTCCCAGATCATGATTGGGAAATCAGGTTCCAGGGCACATTAGATTTGATCAGCATTTATAGATCACCCTGAAGTTCCAGCAACTACTACATCTTCCCAGGAAAGTGCAGAGGAAGCATGATAGTTGACTTGGAACTCTGAGTAGTCTGGACAAATTTCTGAAAATAGTTCAGATTGAACTTAAAGGGCACAGTGGTAGTTCTTAGGTTTTGTGATAAATTTTATTCTATTCACTGAATGAGAATTTGTTGAACTCTGTGACAAGCACAAATTTGGACTCTTCAAAAGAAGATGTTAAGAACATTAAAAGCTTTGCTGAACACATAATTGGCTTGACTTACTACCTCATGCAAAAGCTCATGGCTTGTCCAAGTGTCAGGTGGGGCAATGAAAGACCCAAAATGTCACTGTACAGCCTCATTAGGACAGTACTCACAAGTTAAGGAAAAGAAGGTTTCTATATAATATTACATTGTGTGACTATGTTTAAGGAGAAGCTAAAGTGGCACTCAAAAAAAACCTAAAATGGCCTGCAAGAACTGTATTTGTTGTGAAGAGACAGCATGAGGAATATTAGGTGAAAAACAGAAAACGTGAAGTCCAAAATCAGATAACTTAATCACTGCACCATGAGGTCTGAGTTATGTGCAACCTACTTTGTATTTACTTTCCTTTTAAATTAGATTGTGTTTGATCTATAGCTTGGACATGCACAATTATGCATCACTGGGATGCCTCAGAGAAGCGGCACTCAGCAAGAGAATAAAGAGGCCATTGGCATGTTAAGAAAGCAAATAATGAGGATGTAGAAGTGCTCCAGTGGGTGAGAAAGGACAAGTGGGCGATGATCAAAATCACGCACACGCGAATGCAGTCCCTTCCTGTGGCATGTACTGTTCCTACCACTGAAGCTGAATGGCTCAAACCGTCCATCGACACAGAGACACTGATTGCTGTGTCTGCCTGACTAAGGAATACCAAGCCTTAGAGACATTTAAATTATAAAGCAGTGCCTCATACTCTAAAGCAATTGCCTAGTCATTTTCAGATATGTATTTCCATGTTTTTTTGCTTTCTTATGCTGCGGGTTTAGAGATAACTTCCTTTTGCAGTTGACATTAAGCCTGCTGTATACTATCTTAGCTAAGTCCACCTCTCAAATAAATGTCTGTAGTGTTTAGCTGGTACTGTGTATATAAAAAAGAATAATGGAGCCTTACTTTTATAACTGTTTGCCTTTTATGAAGACATTAGCACAAGAGTATAATTCCTTAACATCTTGTACAATAAATTATACTGCTTTGTGGGTTTCAAATATTCACATATTGGAGATCAGATTGTCAGAGAGTTACAAAGTTGCTAGATTCAAGGCTGGAAGTTGGAGTTGGGTTAAGATCTTTCTGTGTTTTCTTGATGGGTGTCTCGGGAAAGTCACATATATCCAAATGATAAGCACAGTCATTCCAATTAAGGAGGCACTAAATAATCAAATACTATCACTTACGCAGATTTATTCTTAAATCCCAAATGACCCCATAAAAGTTTGTCATTGGTACAATCTTGTTGGAGGCTCACAATTTTCATATTTTTTTTTCAGAAATGTTACTGGAAGATACAAAATCAAACTAGTGGACTGTTTATCTATCAGCAAAACATTGTGTTAAAAGTAATAATTGAGTTAATCAGTTTGAAGATGTGGTTAAAACTAAATAGCCTGGGCCCTACAGCAGAAAAGAAAAATGTATATATTTAAAGAACATAGTACTGACCTTTTTAATATTTGGTGACACAAGTATTTTGGACCTAAGTTCTTACTTAAGTAATAAAATATGTAGTTCTAAATAGAAACCTTGTTTCTGAATTCTTTCCAGATTTTTCTTTGGTCATGCTGCAATGTTATTCAGATTAGCATAGTTAAAAATATCTAGATCATCAACTGAATTTTGTGTCTGCATTTGGATTTTGACTTCACAAATCATACTCAAAATATTTTAAAATATAAGGGTAAACATTATGCAAATATGTTCTACAATTCAGTTTTAATTTATATACTAAAATCATTATTTTTCAAACTTGTAAAGATATTTTTAGAGAGAAAACTCTTCTGTATATTTTCTATATAGACACAGGTTCATATAAATATAAAATGAAAGAATAAATAAGCTCCATATCATCAGTAAGTTTGTTGTGGCACAAATAACTTTTCAAAACTTAAAACCTTCTGGCCTGGGTATATTGCTAAATGGTGGAGCACTTGCCTAGCAAGCTTGAGGCCCTGGATTTGATCCTCAGTACTACACACAAAGAAAAACAAACAACAAAAACTACTACAAATTAAAGATTTTATTTTGAGATAATTTTAAGTTCATAGTTGTGGATCTTTCTATGACTAACTCTCTGACAATATCACACACTTTCATTACTATAGCTATGTCTTTAAATTGAATGGATTTTATTTGTTCTTTAATAAATTGTTTTAGGTTATTGAATTTATTTTCCTTCATATATAAATCTAGAGTTAACCTCCAAGAGTAAATCCAAGTCCAGGCTCCTTGCAAGGAGTCCTCTGATACCAAGGAGGGCAGGGGATACCAGCTGGCAGAGATGACAGAATCAGCATCTCACTTGGCTTTCTCAAACACTGCAGAGGCCCTAGAAAGAGGCACTGGACTGAAGGAGTGGAAGTCTAGACACTCTCAGCTTTGACTGGCACAGATAGGCCTGGGGTAGGGTCACGGGGTCTGTAGTAGTGTCAGCCGGCATAGAGTAGTGAAAGTTTCTGTCCTACAGGCAGCGCCATGCTTTTCCTTTGGTGAGAGAGAGGGAGGAAAAAAGGAGAGGGAGAGGGTGAGACAGAGAGAGGGACAGAGTGGGGGAGAAAGAGAAAGAGAAGGCTTTTGTTGAGATTTCTTCATACCCATTGGTGGCTTAGGGCTGTCAGTTTTTCAGGCCCACATCTGAGATATACAGGACTAAAAATCCACCCAAGAAACATAACATTATCATTCTGTGAATCTTTTTTATCTTTATTGGTACATTAAATATACACATCATGATTGCACTCCATAATGGGGATTTGTACCAGTATAAGACACAACTTAATTCTCATTTTTTCCCATATCCCTACCCACCCTACCACCCCCCCATATACATAAAATTTGTTTCCTTAATTTTTTGTTACAATCTCAACATTGTCCCCTTTCACCTTATTTTACATTGAGCATTTTCTATTTCACAATATATAACATACAATGCTAGGACTCATTTACATCTTCATTTTCTCATACCAGAGAAAAGATGCAATATGTACCTATCTGTGACCTATTTATTTCACTTATGAGGATATCCTGAAGGTATGTCCATTTAAGTAAAAATGATTCAAACTTATCATTTTTTATGGCAGAGTAGTACTCCATTCTGTAGAAGAACCACAGTTTTTTTATCCAGTCTCCAGTTGATGGGTTCTGTGAATCTTGAGGTCCCTACCTATTCTACCTTCTTTTCTTTGGTTTGTAGAAATGTCTAGGTTTTTTATCTGTACTTGTAGAAAAAATAACAGTATCTATCCTAGATTTTCAGAGCAGAAGTCTTCCTACACAAAATTGTAATATTTATCTATAAGAAAGTGTTTAGATTTCCGTATAACTTAAAATATGGAGGTAAAAAAAGAAGATGAGTTATACACCAACATAGCCTTTTCAGAGCAGCAGGCTAAAATTCTGAAAAGAGAAACACAGTACTTCAGAATGCCTTGTCATCCTATCCATGAGATTTAGCATGAATGCTAAATTAATTGATAATTAATTTAATTAATTCATAATTAATTGATAATTTCTGGTAAGTACCAAAGATTACAGAAAGTGGCTGGAAGAATCCTCTTTCTAACAGCAACTTTGATTCTAAAAATGTAAACAATCTTCCTGATAAGTCTAGTTAATCCTAAGCCACTGGTGAAGCCCTACAGGAATCCCTAGGCTCTTAAAAATTCTATCTCAGTTCTTTGAACAAGTGGCCAAATTCTGTTGTTCTCAGAAAAGTGGTCAAGGGTATGGCTGCAGAGTCTGTCTTGATCAAATTGAATTTCTGTAGAATGGACCATCATTTCTGCAGCCTTATTCTATTTTTGTTGTAAAAATATTTGATGCCATTTATGGGGCATTCTGGTTTTCATCTAGTAAATATTTCATGAGACATTTTCATGGCCCTGTAAAGAGAGAGCAGTTCCTCTGTTCTGGACTGTGCAAAGCAGCTCCACCTTTTGGCTCAGCCTTCAGCACTAGGGCTCAGCACATGACTGTCCTCAAGAGCGCCTCCCTCCAGCTGGGATACACTGCCTTCTGTGAGGTGAGCTCCAGTACAAGTCCAGTATCAGGTCCTGTGTCCACTCAGGCTCTGAAAAGCCTGTACCTAGAAAGGCCTAACTGACAACTATGACAAAACAGAGCCTTGGATTTACAGCTGTTCCCCACAGACTCCTCAGATTGGAATCCTGGTGGAGGCCTCAGGATAAAGTTGCTATTTAATGGATGGATGGATGGATGGATGAATACATAGATAGGATAATGTAGGTCAATGTATAATTTATGAATATGGAAATTTCCTCCAAAGATGGTATATTTAGACCATAGCAGAATCTTAAATGTTTTTAGACATAATAATAAGTTAAACCATGTGTCTTCTATAGTTCTGAAAACTGGTCATTTCTGTTACTTTGACAAGCTAGTTTATGGCTGTATTTCTCGAATCTAAGCACAAATTATTGTAGATGGGAAGTCTGTGAGAAGAATTTGCAATAATTTCTATTTTTTCTTGTCCTCATTTTCTGTGTTTTACACTTTTTTCCACTGACTGAAACTTTAAGATTAATAATGTTTGACACATGGAGAGAAAAAAAGAGAAAACTTAATACTGTCAATCTCAGTATTAAGATGCATGTCTTAAAAAAATTTAATAGTCATGAAATTGTTAGACTCTAGGTATTCAGATATCCAGAATCTAGTTATCCAGAGGCATTTCTGTTCTTAAAGACACAGGTCACAGTCTCCTTCTCTGAGGAGTTTGCCTTGATTGTTTTGATCAGAGAGAACATTTATTGACTTCAAACCTTCCTTCCTTCCATCTCCTCTCACTTCCCTGTGCAGGTGATGACTTTTCACTCCCAGGTGGAGTGTCCATCACTGGTGTTCATGCATCGTTTCCCTAAAAGACTGTAAGCTACTTGAGTCTGAGCCTCCCTCAATGCTTTGTACATAGAAGTGTCAAATATTGATTGAACAAATTTTAAAACAGTTTAAAACAGTTTAAAATTGAATCAGTTCAAAAAGATATTCTGTCTTTTAAATTATATAATGTTATCATCACATTTTTAAAAATTAAAATCTTTATTGGTACATTATATATACACATCATAGTCATTTTCAGAATTGAGAATTTGTACCAGTGTATAATGACACGACTTGATTCTCATTTTTTCCTTTCCCCTACCCCCAAACCCCCCATATACATAGGCTTTTCCTTTTTTATTACCATCACATTATTTTTCCTCTCTTAACTTACCCCTATACTTCATTTCCTTTTAAATATTTCCTATTTCACAATATCTATTTTATATTCTAGAACTCATTTACATCTTCATTTTTTCATACCAGAGAAAAGATACAATATTTACACATTTGTGATCTATTTACTTCACTTATGAGGATGTCCTCACAAATGAGGATCCATTCAAGTATGAATTACTCAAGATATCATCAAATGGGATCTCATCCTGCTGAGAGGCTTCTGCACAGCAAAGAAAATCACCAGCAGAGTAAAAGGCAGCTAACAATATGGGAAAAAATCTTCACCAGCTGTTCCTCAGACAAAGGGTTACTATCTAGAATATATAAGGAGCTTAAAGAAATCAGCCCACCCAAATTTAAAGACCCAATTTAAAAAATGGGCATCTGAAATGAACAGACACTTTTCAGGGGAAGAAGTAAGAGCAGCTAAGAAGCATATGGAAAAATGCTCAATATCACTGGTCATCCAAGAGATGCAGATGAAAACAACACAGAGATTTCATCTCACTCCACAAAGAATGGCTGCTGTCACTGGATTTTAACTCATCTTCCCTTGACTTTATCCTTTATATTCATTAACCTTCATCTTCCAGTTGATGAAAAGAATTAATTGAGAACCATGAAAGTCTCTTGAAATAGAAGAACCCAGAATTCTCAGTTATTTTCAATGTTTACAACAATAAAATCTCTCTATACTATATTGAATCTAGGAGGAAATAAAAATGATCTACTAAAGTTCACTTTTTAACCTAATGTTTGACATGGTGGTACTAAAACAATAAAATCACTTGTTTCTTATCCCTGAGTCCATTTGCGTAGTGGTTAAGGGACACAGTCAACTATAGTATAGTTAAAAATGTGCTATTTGATTCTCATTTTTCCTCTTCCTCCACCTCAATGTTGAATATGATGATAATGTGTATTTATAATGAACCATAAAGATTTGAATAAAAAATGTGCTATTTGTATCATTGCTCTCCAGTGGGAATGGGCCGATAAAATGCCCACCAAAATGTCCATGTTCTATCCATTGATGCCTGTGATTATGTTACCTTACATGGCAAAAAGAGTTTGCAGATGTGATTAAATAACAAATTTAAAATAGGGAGATTATGCTAGATTATTTGGGTGGCACAATATAATCACACAGGTCCTTATAAGGCAAGAAAGACAGAATGAGAAAAAGAGAATACTGCAACAGAAGGAAAGATGCATAGATGTGTGCATGTGTGTATGTATGTGTGTGCTTCGTGCGTGTGTATATTTAGGGCATATTTGAGAGAGATGGACAGAGATTTGTGTATATCGTGCTGCTGGCTTTAAAGACTGAAGCAGGCACTATAAACCAAAGAGAAGTGGCTTCTAAAAATTTAGGAGAGAAAGAAAATGAATTTTTGTTTAATCCCTTCATACCTTGATTATGTAAGAACTTGTAGTTTCATAACAAGAACATGTTAAATTTGGGTTGTTGCTGAGTTTCTGACAATCTGTTAAAGCACCAATAGGAAGCGAGTACAGTATATAAATACAATATGAGCCAAAAATTGTTGCCACATAATGAATTTTAAAATTTATAGTAGTCACATCATATGAAGTAAAACACAAAAGATGAGAATAATTTTAATAATGTATTTTATTTAATCCAATGTGCCCCAAATATTAACTCAACATATAATCAGAATTTAAAATTTAGTGGGTTATTATATGGACTTTTTTGTTACTAAACTTTCAAAATCTCATGTGCACCTCCACTTGGACTAGCCATATTTCAGTTGCTCAGTTGTCACCTGTGACTAGTGTTACTATACCAGACACTCAGATATAGATTATATATTCACGAACAACCAATTTTGCTTTAGTCTTTTAAGTCTGTGGCATGTAATGACAATGTCCATCACCTGTGAGTCTGTTAGATAAAACCTCAGCAGTGTCTATGGAAGCGACTTCACATTTTAACAAAAAGTCCTGAGTGATTCATATGTCCATTGCATTTTGAGAAGCACTCTTCTAGATATTGGGCAAAGCCTGTTTTATTTGCATTATTCATATAAAAGTTGCAGAATATTTTGTTTCAGCTACCTCTTTCTCAAATAATCAGTACTTGCTGGTGATTTCTTTGTAAAACTTTAACCACTGGCAGGGGTTTCTGTAGAGGATTCTGCATTCATCTAGTCCTTCACAGTGAAAGACTTTTAATGTGATAATTTGTTCTCTCTTTTAAATATCTTCAAGGTAGAACAGTAAATGAGTCTGTTAAACAAGTGCTGCCCCTCACTGAGTAGACCCGCAGCTCCATGTGAGAACATGTGAAGAAATCACCCATATTCCACAGTGGTGCCTGTAGCCCATAGAAATGGCCTGCTGCAGTTGCAACATTCCAACCCCACTCTTCACTCATAAACCTAAAGAGAAATTGTCAATGATATGGTGGCCAACATAGTTATAATTTTGTCAAGCTGAACTAGCAATACTTTTCTAGAACCTCGTGATACTCATAGTTAGGGATGAGTACCTCATCAGCAAGCGGAACAAGGCAAATCTGAATGTCCAGAGCTGTTAGAATTATTTGACAAAATGAGTAGACAAAAGCAAGTTCTGTAGTACTTTTAGTACGTAAAAAGTACACTAGCAGAATTGAAATTTGTGTTTTTTAATTATATGTGCATGACAATGGAAAAGCCTGAGACATTTTAAAATTATAATAAAAATATAGAGCTTTGTTTTTGGCAATATTGTAGCCTAGATCTTACAGGAATATCTTTCAGCTACAAAGTATATAGATGTACTGAATAAAATGCAAGAAGTATCTTCTCAAGTGTGTATCTGAGACCATAGGAATATAAGAAAAACTACAGCACAAAAACAAAACACAAGTGATAGCTGGATATGGAGTAGGCCAGGACCAGTCTCAGAGTGTCTGCTTATCTTAGTAAAGGGGAATATAGGCTTTAACAGATGTATGGAAGAAGTGGCGTAAGGAGAGGAAAACTTAACCATTGAAACACACCTCTTCACAGAGCCAGGATCACAGTAAATTCACTTGAAAGAAAGAATAGACTAAAAACTTCTGTCTGGATGAGGAAACAATGGAAATAAGTCTGTAATGGGATTACCAAGTGGAGAAAGGAGTGAGAATGAGGGACAATTCACACCGGAAAAGACAATGACTAACAATCACTGAAACTCCAGAAAGAACTATGTCTTGAAGAATGAGGCGGCACAACAAATTCCAAGCAGATAAATAACGATGAATCCATATATGGTTATACTGAAGTGAGACTACAGAACATGAAAGATAAAAGAAAAGACAAAGAAAGATAAAAGACCAAATCCAAGAAGAAAGGAATGATTATTTATAGAAAGGTTGGGCTGTGGCTCAGTGTTGCAGAATTTGCCTAACATATATAAAGTTCTGTGTTTAGTATCCAAAGCCACAAAATAAATACAAAATGAAATGGAAATAAATTTAGTAGCAACTAGAAGTACAAAAGAATTCTTTTTTTTTTTTTTTTAAAGACAGGATCTCGCTTTGTAGTTCAGGCTGGCCCTGAGCTCAGCCTCAAACTCATATCACAGCAATCCTCCTGCCTCTGCCTCCCAAGTGCTGGGATTACAGGCATGAGCCACCATGCCTGGCACTGTGGTATGTGGTAATAGTTGATACTGGGCCTGAGTCTCCACACATAGTATTGTATGTGGTTACTGGGGGATTGAACATGGGTCCTTGTGCTTGTAAGACACGTGCCAGAACCACTGAGCTAAATCCTGAGCCCCAGAATTCTTGATAGTAAGTGAACAGAGGATCTTTAGTCCTGTGCTGAGATAGTTAAAATAAAATCTTAGAAAAAAATCTGTCAGTTTATGATTACAAATTGCTGTAAAAGTCATTTTAGAGCAAAAAAACTCCATGAGTTTACCATCCACAAGCAATCATTAAATGAACTCCTAAAAGATATACTTTCTGAAAAATCAAAGTAGAGTAATAAATTGAAGTATAAGAAGGACCAATGAACAATATAAGTAGAAATATGTAATTAGAAATTTGTATTATAAATCTAAACAAATACTGGTTGTATAAATCAATAATAAAATTCTATTAATGATTAGTTTTTTGGAGAAATGGGTGACACAACAAAAATAGTAACATGCAACTAGAAGGAGATGATCACAGCTGATAATTGTTACTAGACTTATTGAGCAATCCAGACTTTAGAAATGAACATTATAAGGGCTGTTTTAAAAACTAGAAACCATGTTTAGTTACCAGGAAATTCAGGAAGAGAGGGGAAAATAGAATAAAATAAATTAATCTAGTGTAGACCAAAGAGGGGAAATGGCACAAAAAATTCAGAGAAAATACTACAAAGCAATATGGCAGAATTCAAAATTAATGAACATAACAACAAACTGACCTAGTTTATTTTTGATGGTTAAAAGACTCTCACCATATTACAAGACGCTTAATCATTGTCTGCTTATGCAACCATGTTTAAAACATGAAGATGTGTGAAAGTTAAAAAGGGAAAAGATGAAAAAACCCAAACCAAACAAATTCTGTTCAATTAGGTAAATTCTAACTCCAGGGAACTTTTATTGCTAAATTAATATTAGATAAAATGGTTTTAAGGGAAGAAAGCATTATCAGAAGAAGGAATAATCAGAACATAGTGGTAAGGCTCATTGAGAAACATAATATTTTTAGCATATGGTCAGTAAGAATATATTCAAAGGTAAAATTTACATGTTTACAAGGAGAGATTGACAAATCTGCACCCACTGAGGGAGATTTGAGTGTATTACACTTAGTAATTGACAAACAAAACAGACAAAAATCTGGCAGCTGTTCAGAAAAATTTCAACAACATCCTCACCAGAACTGATCACACACACACATAGGCACACACACCCATGCATCTACCTAATAGAAAATGTCATTTTCAGGAAGCATGGCACATTAACACGGAGCAGTTTACTCCCAGCATCACTTGGAGCAAGGTGTTTGTTTAGTACTGATTCTCCGAGGGTAGCTCAGGCAGGTCTCATTTAAACCAGGTGGTTCTTGTATTGAATAAATTTACTAAAACTGTTGTTATATTATCTTTTGTTAAATTATCTTATAAAAATTAATGAAAAATATGTAATTTTGGGTATTCTGTATTCAAATAATTGGACTGGTAAGCTGTTAAAAAGAAAATTGACCCAGAGCACTAACGAATAAATTCCAACAACCTATTAGCAAAACCATTAATGAAATTTACTTTAACGTATTTAGAAAGTAAAAATATAATCATATCAAGCATTTGTTAAGATTCAGTAATCAATAATAACCAAAGTCTTGAGGGAATGAGGAAGAGAAAAAATTCACTAAGTTTATAAAAAGTCTAAGTAGAAATCCTCAGTAGTAAGTACATAATGGTGACACATTAGACTAATTTCTTTTAAGATTAGGTATAAGATAAAAATGCTCATCTCAGCTTTAAGGTTGTACTGAGGGCTTAAGCTATGGATTAAAATGATAAAGTAATTAAGTGCACATAACTCATAAAAAGATACAATTGTTCTTATTCTTAGATGAGATGATTTCCTACCTAGAAAACCCAAGAATATCTCTAGTAAAATTATTAGAATTAATAAGATACTTCAGCAGCTTATTGAATATTAGAGCAATTAAAAATAACCTCCTTTCTTCACTAGGACTAAATAATGCCAAAATAGAAAAATATAGAAGAAGCATCATTTACCATGGCAATAACACAAATGATTTAGGAATAAATAATATAAAAGTTATGTATAAAATTTGTGATGAACATTACAAAATTTTAGTGAGTGATATTTTACAGTACCTAATCAATTAAAAATGTGCTGTATTTATGAGTAGATTCAACATTATGAGGATATGAATTTCCCTAAATTCAAAGCAATAGCAGTTGAAGTTTCATAGGGTTTTCTCATGAAACTTGAAGATATGATTATAACATTTGCATCAAGTGGCAATTGAGGTAACGTGGTACTCTTCTAAGGACAGAAAATCTACACCACAAAATAGCTTAAAGAATTCAGAAAAGTGGCCACATATATATGGACATCTAATTGTAGAGTTGCTGTTTATGTAAGAAAGAAAGAAAGGACAGTTGATGAGCCACATTAAGAAAAATTCTACCTCACATCATTCCAGGAGACACAATTCCTAAATAAAAAGACCAAAGTTCTATATGAGTAGGAAAAACCCAACAGACACAGTGAATACTTCACGTATGCCTTAAAACAGAAAGCATAACCATAAAGGAAAAGACAGATAAATCTGAATCCATTAAAATGTAAACTTCTATGCACCAAAACCTGCCACCAAAACAAAGTACATAATCCATAGTCTTGGAGAAATACAACTGCAGTGTACTTAACTGACAAAGAATTGCTATTCAGAATAGGAAGAAATCCATGCCAATTAGAAAACAGCAAATAATGTAATAGAAAATTAAAATAAAATGAAATTTATAAAAGGAGAAATTTGGTATGGCCAATAGTAGAAGAAAAGATCTTCAAATTTACTAGCATCTGAAGAAATATTCAAAATGATGGAATTACCCCCAAGTACACCAAATATCCCCAAACTGCGATAGATAGCATTCAATATTGTCAAATGACCAAAGTCTTGGAATATCAAGAATTGAAAAAAATGTCCAGTTTTCATGAAATAGCAAAAACATAACCTTATGAATAATTTGGCAATACCTAGTATAACTTTCTCTGCTTATATCCTATAATCCAACAAAACTACACCTGGGGTGTTAGATCCTAAAGAAATTAACACATAAAATCAGAGAGGTATAATTCTCTGCTCCTTTCCTAGGTACCCCTTTGAGATTATTTTCTACCATTTTCCATCTTAGTTTGTTTCATTCACATGGGCCTCTTTATTCGCAGAACTTATCTCACATTTGTCTACAAGAGTTTTGCATTTGCTGTTTCCTCAAGGTAGCTCTGTGGGTCCTTCTAATTTTTTCTTTCTTACTTGAATGTTAACTTGGTGTTGAGATCTCCCTGCCTTCTGTATTTCCATTCCCTTCCCAATTTAATTATTTTATATTAGTACCATCATAAACACACATCTTATTTATTTTTCCTACTTATGGACTATAAATTCATAGATATACTGTATTCATTTGCTTTTGTTTACTTCAGTGTTTATGACAACTAAAACAAGACCTGGCTCAAGCTGTGGAGCTGGTCCCTAGTCGGTGCTCATTAAATATTTGTTATATGGAGAGATGCACATAATATATGAATTAAAGCATTATTTTTGATACTTCCATCACTTTGTGAAATATGTCCAGACAGATAACTGTACACTAAGAGGAAATAGATGTAAGGAGTTGTCTGAGGAGACAGGACAAGTGTAAAGCAGTGTCCAGGCATTATTAAGCTGCTCTCTGTCAAACTGGAACACATTCCACGCTTCACTGTGTTCTAGTGGGAAGTGCCAGACTGACAAATCCCTTTCCTCCTTTAAATATATGTAGCCTCCCAGAAAATGTGTTACTTTAGAAGGAATTTTTCTATTTTATTCATAAGTAAAAGTTACTTTGAGCAAAAATTGAATGCAAAAGGCTATCAATCAGGTCTCCCTGTTGCACATATGGAAAGTGGTTATCCTACTGTGAATTTTCTAGTGAGGATTTTACTGGTGAGATGTTTATTAAATGAGATGTGGAGAATGCTAGTAATAGAAATGTACACTGCATACATTTACTGTAATCACATAATATAGTATTGTTTCAACAAACAATGTTTTCTATTCCTTTTCAAGTTTAAAATGAAAGAAAAAGTACATTTTAAGGAAAATATAATTTGGTCACTTTCCTTAAAAATATGAGTGTGTGCATACTTGAGAATGGATGTTAGTGTCCATGGAACTTGTGAACCAATGTATGGAAGAAGAATCCTTTAGTGTAAAAACATTTAAAGACAATTTATCCACAACTGCTGCCTCTCCTTATCCCCAAGACATAGAAATAAATGGTGTACTGATACTATGGCAAAAAATAGGAACACAGACATCCAGAAAGACAAAGGATATATTGATGCCCCAGGCAGAAGTCCATAGTCAAATGTTAATATCAGATTATAAAAATATCTAAGATGTATTTTGTAGGACCCTGGAAAATGGAGTGGTTGATTTGGGTAGGAATCCTAAAAACTTGAAGAGTATAATGTTATTGTCCTCACAAGGCTGATGGTTGGATATGAGTACATCATGTACACACATACAAATTATTTCATTTTTCTTATCTGGGGTTGATGAGATGCAACAGACTATGTTACCTATCCCATAGGATGTAGAAGAGATGGCAGCCTACCTATGAGCTGAGCAATGAGCCAGATACAAACCTGACTACCCACTGTCTTTGTCAAAAGATTGATGCCTAATTGTGATCAGCCAGTAAAGAACCTCATCTTGAGATAATTTTAAACAGCAACACAGCATGTTTGGGAAAGTAGTTAATATTATCTGTTTAAACTGAGCACACATATGTGTGTGCACACACATCTGTGCACACCTTTGCATGCATGCACAAGAGCCACCAATTCCACTCCTTGATATACACCTAAGAGAAGAGCATTTTTATATTTTCAGATGATGTATGTAGGAGTATTCATGTCAGCCTTATTTCCAATAGACTAAACTGAGTATACCAAATGTCTATCACAATTCAAGGGGATAGAAATAATCATTTGATGGAATACTCTGTAGCAATAAAAATGAACACAATATTGCTATGTGGAACAATATGGACCAATCCCAGAACCACACTATTAAATAGGAGGAGTCAGACATAAAACAGTATATACTGTATTACAGTGTATAATCTACAGTGCTAAAATTTAAGATAATTCTTTTCATGGATCTTGGAAGAAATTAACGGGGATGAAGCATCATGAAAAATGTTGGGTTGCTTGCTGACAGTGAACCTCATCTGGATTTCACCTTCTGAAAACTTATCTAACTACACACTTAGGATTTATAGACTTGTCAGAGTGTGTAGTGTACATCAATAAAATATCTATATTCATAAAACAGCACGAGGGCAAGTACATGTGTTCACAGAATATAGGAATTGTCACAGTTAATTTGGAGATCAGACCAATAAAACAACATATTCCAAGAAGAAAGATTATAGTTGAATTTCAAGATTAGGAAAGTACATGTCTCGGCTAAGAAGAGTGAGTAGTTTAAAGGAGTTATGGATAAAGGTGTTACATATTGAGACAGGAAGAAGGGCTCAGACAAAGAGTACAAAGTACTTCACTGATGTGGAAATTCAATGGTGACATATAAAGAGAAGATTCGCATATGTGAGAGGCAAAACAATGGGGAAATATTTAAATTTTGATATTCAATACTGAATGAACCACTGTCCTTCCTTTCATAATTTTAACTTAAAAATTATATAAGTAACATGTGTTATTTATATTTATACACAGATTTAAGTATGATGTAAGTATATATAAATATAGATAAATGTGGACCTTTGGTAAATTATATGTGTATTATTAAAATAATATATGATTACAATGATTATTTGTGATAATTTATTGTGATTCATGATAATTATGTTTTTGATAATCATGATAAATTTATGAAAATTTATTATGATTTATAATTTTTATTTATGATTTAATTATGTAGGTGATATATTATATCTGAGAAAAACTTTAAAAAATAGTAAAGCACAGAGAAAAATGTACTTTTATCTTCATTTTTCAGATGGAACATACCAGCCTCCAAGCTTCTCTATTGAAAATTGTGGTGATATAATTTGACAATTAATATTAATAATAAGGAATCTTAATAGTGGGAAAATTTAAGCAGACAAACTCTGAAAGGTCAGAAGATCTTCAGCTTTGCATCACATTATCTCAAGAATGGTATTTGCTGATATAGTCTTTTTTTCTTTTTCTTCTCAACTAATCGAGTTATACTATCTAAACAAACATGTCAAAAGACGTTTAACCCAATTATAACCTCTATGCTTCACAAACAAAGGCATCCGTGAGAAAGGTAAGTTTTTTCCTAGTATGTTCTGTCTCATCTAGAATTTAACATCTTCGATATTTGGCTTGGGAAGCACACGATATAGGCCATGGACTAGCTGAGATATCAAAGAATCAGTTGAGGTCATAGAACAAGACAGGACAAGGGATGCCCTTGCCACAAGTATGCAACCAATTTCAATAATTTTGCCTCTTTTAGTATAATTTTCCTTTCCTCTTTCACGTATTTGCACTTGGCGGAGGAATACAAACTTGTGAAATCCTTATTAAGCTTGGAATTTACAAAATCTGTATAAAAGTTCTTCCTCAATGTGGAATTACTCAGCTCTCATGGCTTGAGTTACAACTTAGCATTACCAACAGAGTCTCTGGATGTGTACATACCCAGAGGTTTCTACCTGCATCTATTTTGTCACAGAAACCAAAAGGTTTTGATAATGGTGACAAGTCCACTCCACTCACAGCTGCTTCTGCGCACAGTCAGTGGGCAGTCAGTAGCTTTGTCCCTTCCTCATCGACTGCTTCTGAAGTTCTTCAGATTGACTCGTTTCCTACAGGGAATAAACGACAACTCCCTGGAACACTTTTTGGCCATACCCCATATTTTCCTTAGTGCACAAAACTTTAGAAATATCTTTCTAATCAACAATGATGGTTGTTTATTATTTAGATATAAATTTCTTTAATGAAAGTGGAATAAGGCACACACTGATGAAAAGACGGGGAGAAAAGTGATACAAGTGCAGGATGGCGTGTCATGAACCGAACATGGGAGCAAAAGACTGAGGAGAATCAGAGTTGATTCCAGATGTAAATTAGGAATTGCAAAGCCTGCTTACAGAACACTCCAAGGCTTAGAGGTAACACTGCGAATTCTTGCTCAGAAAATGTAGGGAAAGCATTCATGTATCCTTGTACGCTTAGTTCAAGGGCATTTGATGCTCCTGTGGTTTGTTAAAAAAGAATTCCTGTGCTTTTCACAAATAAAAAGCTCAGGTTTACTCTAAGGAAACAATTACTGGAAAAGGTAAAACCACTGTGGGAGAGGGGAAAGGACCTCTTATTCTCATATCAAATCATATTAAGAATAATGGTAGTGTTCTGTTGTTCCAGAAGGACCAATTTGTCCCTTTGTTTCATTGAACAGTTGCTGGGATCCCCTGGGAAGTTCAGAAAAGTGTATCTCAGACCACTATCTCCCTAAATCCATTAAAATTGATGTGTCCTTCACATAAATTCATGCCTCCAGCTGTAAATTCACAAATAAAATATGGATTACTTGCCTGATGAAAGAATTCATCCACAGTGATGAATTACAGAATTTCTTTAAATAATAATTTTCCCTAGTGTGTTTTATAATACAGTTTTGTTTGTAATAATTTAATCTACATTCAATTTTTCTAGGAGCACATCTTCAGGGTCAAGACTAGAACACTTTTACCTTCCTGGTGATTGTTGATGTGGCAAAACGTCCCAGCCTATAATGTGTCAGTGCCTGGTAAGTGTTTGGAGTAGTAATTTTTTGATCACTACAGTGCATTTATGAAAGGTAGCAACCTGATAGAAAGCTTTGTGTTCTAGCAGCTGATTTAAAGGAGAAAAACAGTGGCAAGGAATAAGGCAAATTTTGCATTAATAATAGAATTATTCTTATTAGATTCTGTTCTATGTTCTTATTGCAAAGTTTGTAGGTATTTTTTTACTTAAAGTAAGTGAAAATATTGATTAGGTTTTCTATTACACACAAATAGGGCAATGTATGAGAACATACTGTACCAAGAACAGTGATATATACAAACAATAATTATGACTCCACCATCCCACTGTTAATTGCAACAAAGAACTATTAATTCTAGTGTGTAAAGTTAATAAACCTATTCTGCTTCTGCTTCCAAGAGTCTCAACTAAAAACAAGTTCAGTGGAAAAATGTTTTCCAAAGTACCAAACTTCAGTATTTTTCAAAAAGGAAAAAAAGATAGGAAGCGTACAGGTTCATTAGCCACAAAGCTGATGGGATGTTACCAGCTTCTCGCATCGCACTGGAGCAGTTCCTTGATGAACATAACTGGAGTCCTCGTTCCATCTGCTCGGGGGCACTTGACAGGAGACAGCCCAGCGAACTGCCCCGTGAGTGCTGTGGGCTTCTCGGTATTCTGCACACAGCTTATCAGCAGGAAAAATCATTAAGCAGCAGGAAAGAGAAACGAAAAGGATACTAAGTGAAGGGGGTGACTGGAGAGCAGTGCAGGCGGATTGGAGGGTGGGCATTTACTCAAACAGCAAGTTCAATGATGGGAATGAAACAAAATGATGTGAGGGGAAGAAAACGCAGGAGGGATCTGGAGTGATTAGAAAAGGGAAACAGAAGAGTGATTCCATACAATGAGGAGGACTTAGGATATTAACCATTAGAAAACAAATGCAAACACAAATCGGAACATGGACTGTACGTTAGGTGGCACAGGGGTCAGAAATTGTCCATTTCATTTGGAAAACAATGACCCAGAAAGCTATTTCTTACAGGCAGCTGCCATTTTAGGGACCAAATTCACTCCCCTAGGTCATTGGGTACCATTATAGAATGTAGCACAATCCTAACCCCTACCCTGCTTCCCACTGTCCTGGAAGGAGAAATTGACCTTTAGTGGTTTGAAATGTACACTCAAGAGTGATTTGGTAATTTGGCAAGATGTAGTTATTTTATTTACATTTTTTTTAGACACCATAATATAAGAGAGCATGGCTGATAGACTGAAAAGAGCTAATTGATACTATCAAAAACTGCTGTACTTTGTTTTATATTCTAAGAACAGTAATCACATGGGGACTACATTTAGAAACTGAAGAACTTCTTCTTTGACCTACTATTATGAGACAAATGAAACTGCTGATTTATCACGTGGGGACAATACGTATTTTATTTCTTATTCAGGCTATAGATGTTAATGGGTATGATGTGATGATGACTTACACAATATAAGGATTCTTATTTCACTTACTCACAAGAATCAGTCATTTAAAATACTAAATTTTTTTGAGTTGAGGCCAAGTGTCCTCAAATTTTGACCACAAAGCTTCATTACAAAGACCATGATTTGAATCTTGAGGAAACATGAAAATACATCTAAGAAAATACATCGTAAAAGCCGATGACTCTGGAAGATAGGAGGGGAGGGACTGACTGTGAAGTGACAGGATGAGCTGTGATGACGGGTGCTGAGCTGTTTAATACACTATAGATCACTCTCACAGAATGGGTCGGGGTCACACATCACTGCACCCTTGTCAAAGTCCTGTCAAATACAAGAAACTTAGCAGGTACATGTTTAGGATTTGTACATTTTGTCATATAGAATTTTTGAATTAAGATCTGTAGATAAATTATAATTCTGGCCAGTGGGATATACACTAAAGTATTTAGATGGAAGTGTTTTGGTATTTACATTTTGAAATAATACAGTACTTTACTGACAGCTATAGGATGCACAGGTGGATGATTTGTGAAAGCCAAGTACAGTAATAGATTAATGATGTAATCCAGATGGTGAATTATATGGTTGTTCACCCTAAAATTCTCCTAAATCTGTGAGATGATTAAAAACTCATAATAAAGTGTTGAAGTTAAAAAGAAAATCTTGGTATCTTGGAAAAGACTGTGTATTGTGCTCCACACTCTAATATGAAAGCAAGTTGGGGCTTGAGCCTTATATGTGAACTAGAAAACCAATCAGGAATTTTGAGAGCTGAGCTGAACCCAGCTGAGCTGAACCCAGCTGAGCTGAGTTGGTTCCCCAACTCTTAGGAAGTTACTTCACTTCTGATATTCACTCCCACTTCTTACTTGGGATATTCCACTCTGCATTTCTTTGGGGAACTCCATGGAGCTGAAAGGACAACCTGAGATGTATCATTATCATGTTAACACAGAGTATATGGTATCACAGTTACAGAGAGTGTAGATTGTAAAGAAAGAAAAGGAATGAGGCAGTCTGAGCTCTTAAGCAGATTATAATGGGGCAAAGAAAATGGATGGAAAAATAAGACTGAATGACCTAATGGCCAACTTTTAATAAAAATATTTCTTTATATAAACTGTGCTGACTTTGTTGTATTTGTAGATTCAGAGAGAAAGGAAGTGAACTCCTAAGGGGCTACTGATGAGATCCCTATGTGAGGAAAAGTAATTGCTTCCATATATTTATCTTCTGGGTTCCTTCTCATCCCCAAGTACTTAGGATGTAACTCTTTTTCTCATCACTTTCCTCAAAAGCCAGTTTTTTTTTTTCTCTCTTTAATTCTCAGAATTCATCTCAAACCTCACCCCAAGCTAGGACAACAAGTTAGGAGTAGTCTTTCAAATCCTCTTTCCTTTCATAATACGGATGAGAAAATGAATGAATTTCTTTCAAAGAGTTTACACATACCTATTATCAGAAAGGCAGACAAATACAAATAACCGATACAGTACAGCTACAGAGATCTCAGAGGTCACTCAACTTCTCAAGGTCAAAATTCCTGGCACACATACTCTGTTTCTAGCTGGTGTTTAGAAGCTATGAAGAGCCTTCCAGGAGACTTCCTCTAACATCTTTAAAACCCTTGGTTCTTTTGTCCTGACTGATGATATCCGGTTCCAGGGGCTCCATACTAAATGGTTGTTCTGAATGAACATGCAGAGAGAGGTTATAGTGAGCATACTGCTCAGGAGGTGACATATTCAGAGTCCCAAGCAGTCATTCCCTTGTCAGCAGTCACCATGTCCCACCCAGGAACTACTTCTTCCAACCTTTTCACTTGGAACACTTCCTTACACAAGAGCCCTGTATTGGACTTTCCTTATTTTTCTATGCAGATTTTAATCTGGATTTGAAGAAGAACTAGTTTCTTGCCAAGAGAAAAGACTATCTGCTAGGGTGTTTTTCTTTTCACCTCTTAAGAGCATAATACTGCACTTTAGAACACATAGGGTAGTTCAAGGTATCTAATCTTGGCATGCACCATAATCTGTACATGAATTTGGATTCTTAGATACCCACTATCCAGTGTTATAATCAAAGAATTTTACTGTTCTCTGGAGGAGTCAGTGACCATTCCATTCTTGCCTTATCCTTTTATGGATGATTAAACAATACCAACAAATAGGATTATCTCTCCGAAGAATGAAGGGCAGACATAATTTGAGTCAATGTCAGGGCTGTTATAAAATGAATTCTTATTTTCAAAAATTTTATTTAATTTAAATATATAATTGTAAACTATGAATAAGATAATGTTTCTATTTTTATAAGAATGATTATATAAATAGTATTTAAGAACACTGCAAAAGGAAATTCTTTGGCATAACACACATTTTAGATCCTGGTTTAGTAAAAACTGTCACCATAAAGGTGGAAACATGTGGCGCAGATTACAACATGTTCTGGGTTTTCTCATTTGAGTTGCAACAAAATCTTAGCACGCATTTTCCTTATCATAAGAATGGTTATGAAATTCAAGTCAATTCATGATCTTCAAAAGAGAATGAGAGTAAAAACAATAGGCCTGACTTCCACTCCTGGCACATAAATGACACACTACACACACACACACACACACACACACACACACACACACACACCGTGACTTACTCATCAGGCAAGAACAGTCAGATTGGGTATAAACTACACAGTATAATTTCTACTGAAAGACATTTAACTTCGCAGAGTCTCCAGTGTCCACAAACTGTGACCATTAGAAAACCACTCAGTAGTTTTTAGAAGGAGTAATTCAACTACAAACCCTGCATAAGAAAAATACTAAGTAAAAAGAAAATATATCAAGTGCCAGACAGCAGAAAGTCTAATGACCAAAACAATAATTAAGAAATGGACCAACAAAATTAATTCTCAGTGGGAGTTTTAGGCTTTCCAAGTGCACATCACTGACTTCCTCATTAGCCTCTCACTGCAATGAGGGCCAGGGTCAATCCCATCACTGGGCCTATCGTGTTCTTTGGTAACTAGAAAAGAAAACTAGGCCCGTATGTGGACTTGGATGGAAAAATAGTGACATATAAAGTACTATTTCACATCCATCTGCTTGTGCATTTGACTTAAAATAGAGCAGGTACTGGGAAAGATCAGTTTGGCAGGAGAGATAAAGTACCTATTTTTTTTAATTAGTATATTCGTGATGCCAGGAAGCATCAGTTTTACTTTTATTCTCCTTTCCCTAGAAGTTTTCATGTATCCATATTACTTGAATCCTTTCCTTTTCCCTTTCCCGGGATTGTAAATTTCTTTTGATTCAATAAAGGAGATGGAAGCGGGAACATAACAAGAAAAGTGAGCCTAGTATTTGTCATGACAACTTATGAAATAGAAGAGGAAAGCCTAGTGGCAAAGATTTTAGAGGATATATGTGCAGAAGTAGGACTGCTGTATCATATGGTAGAATTATTTTTAATTTTTGAGAAATCTTCATACTATCTTTCATAATTATTATATTAATACACAGTTCCACCAACAGCATTGACTTGTTCTCTTTCCTCCACATCCTTGCCAGAATTTATTAGTTTTTCGTTAATAGCCTTTTTTTCAGAACAACACAACCAGGATAGCAAATGAGATGAATTCTAAAGAAGCAAGTTGCTTAAAAAATATAATTAAAGTAGCATAAAATTGAAAGAAAGGGGAGAGCTTAAACAAACCATACACATACAAGATTAAATTTTATTAATCAAAAATAAGTTCCATTCATCAAAATTTTTATTTTATTTGTCTAGAAGGAGTAATTCTGTAATAGCCACACATTCAGTGTTGCTAAAGGCCATACATCTAGACAATAATCAGTCATGCTAAAAAGAAAACTCAAAAGTTATCTCCTTACTGAATTTATGTGAAACCTTCGTGTGGACTGAAATGAAAAAAACATAATACTTTTCTCTCCTCCCTCATGAAACAAATGAGGAAATTTTCTTCTTTTCTATATCTTTTTAAAACTTTCTTTATTTGAATGAGTACATTTTCATAAATACATCCATTTTATTTCCTAACATTATATATTCTCTAAAAAAATGGCTAAAGTACATATTCAAATAATTTCTATTTGTCTAAAAATATTTATAATTGAAAATGTTATTTCATCAAAATGGAAAATTATTTTCCTTACATGCACTTAATAGGTGTTGTCAACCACGTGTTGCCTTTCAGTTTTCTAATTTGCAATGTGGTATGATGGCACTTTTTGACAGTAACTAAAATGATATATGGCCATGAAGATATAGTCTAACGGTTATAAGAAAGATTTATGATTCTGGTTATAAAAGATATTTTACTCCTCAGCAACATTATAGGCATGGCTGAAAGCCCAAGAAAATCGAAATAAATGTCCAGGATGAGCAAGCTTGTCAGGTAATAAAGGAAGTTCTTCAAATCAATGGTAAGGTTACATAGGGACTGGGAACTTGATTAGAGGTATAATTCTAATGCTGTTTTATAATTTTATCACAAATATTTCTAGATCTATGTCTTCTTGCATTTAAGAAAGTAATTTTCCTTTAAAAATACCTGAAAACCCAGAAGAGTGGACTAACTGATTTTTAAAAATACTAAGCACAAATCCCACTCCCTAGCATTTGTCTCAGGGGTGTGTTGACTATGTGTAAAGAATATGTCCAGATTGCCTCTACTCAAATCATCTGCTTTTTAGCAGAATAGTCTTTAAAATTTGGATGGACTGCAATTAAACATGGAAGTAGTATCATATTAAGATTCAGTCTTGAACACTTAAACCACCCTCTTGGTCAAGTCATTCATTCTCAGGAAGAAACAATTAAGAAATTCAAGCTCAGCTGAATTATTCCACAGTCATTGTCCAAAAATGAAGAATTCTAATGAAAAAATAATGTGGCAGCCTAAAAGATTATCTATTCACATGAAATTATTAACCCCAAAGCAAGTTTGAACTAGGTAATTTCATATTCCTCCTTTTGTATCACAAAATGTCTAGCGAATACCTAATTTTGTAAATTCTTTTAATCCTGCATTATCATATCATAAAATGAAGCCAACTTGTCTCTAATCTTTAAGGTAGTTTCACATCCTCACATAATGAAATCAATTTGACCTCAGAATTACCTTAGCTGATTTTACTCAAATTTGTTAAATCTTCTTTTTAAGTGGAAAAGAGCAAACAACCACAAATAACATTTTAATAGCAGTGTAAAGATTAAACTTCCATGGTGATAAAATTTAACAAATACTATATTTGAAAACTATTTAAGTGTTAAATATTTCCATTAAGAAGAGTCAGGCTTTGAGATGAAAGTATTTGATAGCTCACCATTATTTTAAAAATTAGCCACAGAGGGACACTTCTTACAGACATTGATTCTAACTGGAAGAAACCTGCTTCTCCTTCATGATCACAGGCTGTGTGTTTTGAGTCTCCCAAGTACCCTAAGATGGGTCATATAAAGGAGAAAATAGGTCAAATTTATAAAAACTGCTACATACAGGGTCATTTTAGGTGGTTTTTAAAATTGCTTTATTAATACATTAAGCACTTAAAACGATAGCAAGTCTTTACAAATGTACACCCACAGCGACAGTCACTCAGAATATATTTCACCTCTTTATTATTCCTTAGTATACAGTGTAAACAATATTAAGATGCATTCATCAACAGTTTTAAGGTGATTTGATTGGAATAATGGTTCAGATGGGATTTAGGGTGATATATACTATCATATACTGTTGTACAGCCTGACATACTACTCTTAAATGTAAACTTTGTCAAGGTAATATTCTGTAAAGGAAATGCTTCCTTGTCTCACTCACTCTTGGCACCTGAATTTAGAAAATGGTGGGCCATATATGATTTGTATAAAAGAAATTAAATATATGAAGTGCATAAGTAATGTTAAGAAAAACTTCAAAATTACATAAAGTTTTCTAACATTCTCCCAACATGTAAGGGAAAACAAATTAAATTTTTCACAAATTTTTAGAGCATGAAAGAAGGAATACTTCCCAATTTGTTTCTGTGACCAAATTAACTTGAAAATTAGCACTTTACAAGGATATGAGAATAAAAACAAAATAAGTCACTAATGGCCTATCTTGTTCAGGAACTTAAACATGAAAAAAAAATTCAAATCAAATATTAGAAAAAGATGTTACAGGGCCAGGGATTTAGTTCAGTGGTTCTGGCACTTGTTTTGAAAACACAAGGGCCCAGTTTCGATCCCCTGGTAACCACGTACAATGCTGGGTGTGTGGACGCCCAGCAGCAATTAGCACCACATACCACAGTGCCAGGCGTGGTGGCTCACACCTGTAATCCTAGCACTCGGGAGGCAGAGGCAGGAGGATTGCTGTGAAGTGAGTTTGAGGCTGAGTTCAGGGTCAGTCTGAACTACAAAGAGAGATATTGTCTCAAAAAAAAAAAAAAGAAAGAAAAAAAGATGTTACATTAACATACATAAGTGATGATGGTTCACTATGACAAAGATTAGTTTATGGAACAAATATGACATTGGTTTAACACTCAAAAATCAATATAATTCACAACTTTAACAATAAATGAGAAAAATAATTTTTATCTCAATAGAAGTCAAGCGTTTGTTACATTATATATCCATTCAAGGTGGAAAAGTCTTAGTGAACTAGAAATAAAATAGATTTTCTTAACATAATAAAAGTACCCATTAAAAGAAAAAAATCACATCTAATGGTAATATATTCTAAATCTCCTATTCTTGTTTCCCGCCTCTTCCCACAGGATCTGGATCAAGACAAGAACACCCATTGCCACTCTGATACATAATTTTGTTGGAAGTAGAATGAAGCAATAAATTTTTAAAATGTAGAAAATGTGATATATACTACATATAATACATACATAGATATAATACACACATAAATAATGCATACATATAATACATGTATATGTGAGTATTATTCAGACACAAAAACGAATGAAATCACATCATACTGCAGGAAAATGAATGGGATTGCAGTCATTGTGTTAGATGATATAAGCCAGTCTTGGAAAGAAAAACTCTGTATGCTTTCTATACTACATGGAATTGAGGGGGAGGAAGGTGATATGAAAGCAAAAAGGATGCTTAAAAAGAGGAAAGAAGAAAGGAAGGAAGAAAAGAAGGGTAAATGTGGGTCATGTGGGGTTGGAAATGAGCAAACTATGTTAGATGTTTGTACCAGTATGCCAAATGAAACCTGCTATTCTGTATAACTATATACTGTATTAGAGAACTTTCCCAGTTCAGGGACGCAATATCCAACACTCACAACTTAAAGGGGAAAAAGTCTCATTTAGTTGGTGGTTTCAGGTGAGTCAGTGGCCAGGAGACTTCAAGGCAGGAATATCGTGGCCCAAGGAGGTGGTGGAGCAAAGCTGCTTAGTTGCTGGCCGCTGGGAGCAGAGCAGAGCGCAGGACCAGAGAGGAGGGGTGGGGGAGCAGGCACGGTGCCCAGCGTCACCCCCCAGTGACCCACCCAGACCCACCCAGGAATGTATTCCACGAACCCTTTGGGTGGGTCCAATTGATATGATCAATCTTAAGTGTCACGTATGCACAAATTGAAAAATTTAGAAATACATGAGGTATGGAAATGAAGAAAAATTATGATTATTTGCAATTGATATGGTGGTGGATGCAAAAATGCAGGTGTGTGTCAGATTACCATTAAAATTAGAAAATGACTCTATCAAGGTTGTCATGTATCGCTCCACATAAGCAAAAAATATAAGATGAAACAAAATATCATTTATAATAGCATAAAAAGCTTCAAAGATCTGTGAGCAAATCTTATATAATTATGAAATTCCTTTACATACACAAAAAAATCACCAAATGTTTTTGGGAAGCAAAGAAACTGAAATTGAAGGATAGGTCCAGTCCGTGGATTGGAAAAGTCATTATTGTAAAGCTGTTGGTTGGTCTCAAACTGAATTAAATTAAATCAATTCCAATATGCCTTTTACTTGTGGTAAGGGAGTGCTGCCTGGAATATGTAAAAGGCGATCCTTTCAGTTCATTATGTTGAGACAACGTAATATTCTTAAAGTAAAATCATGTGCTCTGATCACCACAAATACCAGTTCAAGGTAGATCACTGTTTTAAATATGAGAATGAAATGTCAAAGCTTATAGAACATAACATAGGAGAATATCTTTACAATCTTAAGCTCAACTTCAGCAGTTATTAAAAAAATCAACCCCTGAGTTACCGTATACAGCTGCCAAAATAGCTGACACCGAAGCACTCTGCACACGCAATCATGTTGAACGACACGACTTCATACACTGACTGTAGAACTGTAAGCTAGTGCAGCCCCCACTGGAGAACTGTGGCTTTGTGTGCTATAGTTAAATATTAGCATACTTATCACTCATCATTCTACTCCTAAAATCCAAAATGTAGAAAAATGTTCTTGAAGCATTGTTGCTATTACCCTAATAATGGCAACATGAATATTGATAAATTGTAGAATATACATTCAATGAAACTTAGCAAGAACGAACAAGGAAAACTACTGCATGGAGTAAGCTCATGAATATAATACATATTTAAAGAGTTTATATATAAACACACAAAAATATAATATGTGATGGCATTTATATAAAGCCCAAATATAAAACCAATCAATTGTGACAGAAGTCAGACTGTTGGTTACATTTGTGGATAAAGATGAGGTTCTTTGAATGACAGTAGTGTTCTATTTCTAGATCTAATTGGTAGTTGTATGGCCGTCTGTGTTCATTTTATTCATCAAGCTGTTCACTTGTGATTTATGATTTTTCAGTAAGTATGATTTTTAA
>PVIR01018907.1:13550-32816 GCA_004026965.1 Petromus typicus | reverse complement strand
AAAGGTGTCAGGAGAGATACAGAGGACAGTGGCAGGGACAAAGACTGAGGGGAATACACCAGAGGGGAAAGCGATAAGGGGTGACAGTGACAGATACAGAGGAGAAGGCAGCAGTGGAGACACAGAGAAGACAGACTCGGGTGATAGCAATACAGGTCAGAGATCTGAGATGGAGATAACAAGTCATTCGGCAATACAGTGCAGAGTGACAAAAATAGAGGAAGAGCTGGAGACTACAGTGGTGATGGCAGAGGACACGCTCAGACACACAGGCCAGGCCTGTGTGGGGAACATGGGAAAGAACAATGGGAAAGAGTAGGGTGGAGCACAGAGGGGACAGGAACATGGCAGTCAAGGACAGGGTACCACAGGGACAAGGGCAGAGACAGAGGTGGAATGATCAAAGGCAGAGTGCGAGGGGACTGTGACACAGAGGACACAGAGGCAGAGGAGGAAAGGACGATTCGGATTGATGGAGACAAGACAGAAGGACAGATTCCCAGGGAACGGTAAAAGAAGGCAGAGACCCACCTCAAAAGGCCACAGTGGTTGAGCCCCTGAGTCCCAGCATTCCTAACGGCAGGTTCGATGACAGAGACGAAGAATCAGAGGCAGAGAGGAGGCCAATGAAGAGTGCCATGCGAAGCTGCTAGAGACAGAAGCAAAAGGCACTGAGACAAGATGGCGGGCAGGTGAAGATCTAGAGGCTGGCTCAGCAGATACAGTGGCCACACAGCCAGAGAGAAGGCTATGAGCAGAGCCAGAAACTGGTGGAGTCGCCTCTCACAGAGGAGAAGCAATGCAGGGAAAGCCTGGCCAAGGCTGCTACAGAAAGGACACCCTGGGTGGCAAAGCAAGACCTTGGATCCCAGCCACCCAAGAGGCTGAGACAGGAAGCTGTGAAGTCCAAGGCCACCTGGGCAACAGAGCAATATGCTGTCTTGATTGAAAGGAAGGGAAGAGGAAAAAGAGGGGAGAAGAAGAGACAGGAAAGGAAGAAGAGGGTAACGGGATGGGAAGGGAAAAGATGTCATAACTGATTATGGAGAAGTAAAGCAAAGAATATTAAAGAAGTTTAGGGACATACATAATGTAGAATAGAATGAGAAGGTTTTATTTATCTGGTATTTTTTTCTGAGTCCCTTCCAAAAAACAAGGAAAGAATAAAAATGTAGCAAAAGAAATACTCAAAAAAAATGATAGCTTTCCAAATTTTCCAAATTGGTAGCAAACACTAATGCAGAGTCAAGATGCCCAGTGAATCATAGGTAAAGTAAAGAAGTCCACATATATGTCATCATATGTTTACATGACGTCAGAGGCAAAGACAGGGTCTCAACATCAGCTAGAGAAGAGGAACAGATGTTCTTCAAAAGAGCAACAATTTGGCTGGACATAGTGATGCACACCTGTGATCCCAGCAGTCTAGAGGCTGAAGCAAAAGGATTTCTGTGAGTTCAAGACCAGCTTGAATTGTGTACCAAGACTTTTTCCTAAAGCAGGAAAAAAGGGTCTCCTTATGTAGCATGTACTGACTTTGAACCCAGGGTGGTTGTCCTGCCTCAGCCTCCCACGTGCTGAAGTTACAAGTATGTCCCACCACATCCAACAGCTGACTTCTGAACAGTAACCACTGGTGGCAGAGTAAGATCCGTGGGCAAACAGGGAATAACTGCCAATTTTATACTCAATGGAGAACTATGTCAATAATAAGGTCAACATACATCGTTGGTAATCAAAATGAGATTTGACCTTAGTAAAAACAAATATTCTAAAGGATAGAAGGGAAAAAAGTGATCCCACATGGAATATCGGAGATGCAAGATGAAATCACAGCAAAGGAAGAGATAAATATGTGAATGAATCTGAACAAATCTTTTCTGGGTAAAACAAGAACAATAGAAATGATGTCTATGGTGCAGACTGAACGTGTTCACTCTGACCAGAGACTCGGGCTGGCTCCTTGGAGCCCGAGAATCACAAGTCCTTCGACATCTGAGGCGAAACAGTGCTGGACAAGGTACAAGCTTTGTTAAGTTAATTTGCCACCTTCTCTTTCCAGGACAATCACTAAAAGAAATTTGTCACTTAAAAACTAGTGCTTCAGCTGTGCATGGTGACACTCACCTGTGATCCCAGCCCTGGGGGTTGGGGATGCTGAGGCAGGAGGATTATGGCAAGTTTGAGCCCAGCCGGGCAACTTAGTGGTTTCACAAGATGTCGTCTTATAATAAACAATGAAAGGGCTGGGGAAGTGGTTCAGGGCAAAGGCAGTGCGAATTTCCATTCCCCCTAACCACCATCAAAAAGAATGGCCTCTGTAGGAATTTTATGTTGCTATCATAAAACATTTCCACACACCTATGACTTCCAGCAACACGATTCTATTATCTTACAGTTGTGTGGTTCAAGGTCCAGCCTGACTGTCCCCGAGCTGCCATCCAGGAGCCGGCAGCAGAGCTGTTTTACATTTCTTTTTAGCAATCGGCCATCTCTGCTGCCCTCCCCTTGGCCACCATCTCCCCCTGGAAGGCCCAGGTGACCTGACTGCGCTCTCTCCACATTCATCAGAGCAGAAGAAACCACAGTTCTGCAGAAGGCCTGGGCTCCTCTGTACCCCACTCCCAGACGGCCCATAGGTCCTAAGCTGGGGCATCCGGCAGCCCTGCCTGCTGCCACAGGGCCCTGCGGAGGAAGCAGGCTTAGAGTGACGGAGGTTTTTCTGGTGACACAGCGAGGTGGTGCCCGTACAGGTTTGCATTTGGGCCTGTGTGGCACAGAAAAGGCATTGAAAGGAGAGCTCTTGTTTATATTTATGGTCTATATTCAGATATAATTCCTTTTTTCAGTTATGCAAGTGATAAATGGAAATATTGTCTTTCCATCTTAACAGATAAAGGCTGGGCTTGGTGACTCTCCCCTGTGATCCCAGAACTCTGGGAGGCTGAAGCAGGAGGATCACAGATCGGGGCCCAGCTTGTGCAACTTCACGATTTATTTACTTCTCAAAATATGAAAGACCAAATAAATAAGTTGTTACACACAAAGTAGAAGTCCACCTCTCGCCGATTTAGAGCCCTGCCCTGGAGAAGAACTGGCACTTGTGGCAGAACTTCCCGGATCTTTGTCTCCAGGTGCATGCGTGTTTGCGTGTGATGCACGCATGTACACACACAGCGCGTGCACAGTACCATGGAGTGAATGAGTAGCTTTGTGTGGAGCGAGGCTTTGAGCATGTGGGCACAAATGGGCGCCCACGGCAGCACCAGGCCGCGACTCCCTCCCTGCTCAGTGTGTCTCGACACCCACCCAGACGTGTTCAATGGCCTCTGTCCCATGCCTGCTAGGAGCTGCGTGGCTTCCAGACAAGCTCGGCTCCTTTCCTATTCTCCTGTTATTGTCAGTTTCTTTGTTATAGCTGTGTAAATCTCTATGGTACACATGGTCAGTGAGGACATGTTGATGTTTTGTTGACGTGATGTTTTGTCTTGTTTTGTTTTTGAGACAGGGTCTCACTATTTGGTTCAGCCTGGCCAGAAACTCACTATGTAGCCCAGGCTGGCCTTGACTTTGCACTGATCCTCCTGCCTCAGCCTCTCGAGTGCTGGGATTGCAAGTGTGCACCACCACACCCAGCTTGCCTCTATTCATTTTCATTTTAATAATCACCCCTGTACTGTCACTGATGGCTGTATGACAGATAGGCTATACCCTGGCATCCCAAACAGCAGCGTGCACTGTTGGCCTAGCCTGGCCCCCACAGTGGTTCAGCTGAGGCTGCAGGTCTGGCAGGTTCAGCCCTGGAACAGCTGCATGTGACAACAGTAGGGCACAAGAGGACTACAAACGACAGGCCAAGGCTCCCAAGGCCCGGACTGAGTCGCTACCCGGTGGTTCCCACTAGGTACCATTGCCTTTCGAGTCACATGGGCCTGTGTAGCTTCAGGGTCCAGGAGCCCTGCAGCTGTGACAAGGCCACCTTGAGGCAAGCAGGCAGTATTATGGATCACACTGTTCACTTCTGCCACGAACAGGACCCACGTCTATGCGTCCCAGGTGTCACCACACCTTCCAGTGCAGTTTCTCAGTCCTGTGGAGAAATACATCAGCAGCCCCAGTGCCCTGTGCTTACTGTCAGTCAGGAAGCAGCAGATGAAGGCGGCAGTCCATGGGGTCAGAGCAGGTCTCAGAACCATAAAGCCAGTGTCCAGTCCTAACAGCTTTGTGTTTATTTTAAGCACCATGGACAGTTCACTTCTTCTCACCCAACTGCTGTTTTTTGTGGTTTTTTTTGTTGTTGTTGTTGTGTTTTTTTGTTTTTTGGTTTTTGGTTTTTTTGAGACAGGGTCTTGCTTTGTAGTTCAGGTTGGCCCTGAGCACACTATGTAGCCCAGGCGAGCCTTGAACTCACAGCAATCTTCCTGCCTCTGCCTCCTGAATGCTGTGATCACAGGCATGAGCCACCATGCCCAGCACTGTAGTGTGTGGTACTGATTGCTGGTGGACTTGAGTCCCCACACCAGGCATTGTTGTATGTGGGTCCCTGGGATCAAACCCGGGCTCTTGCACTTGCAAGGCAGGAGCAGGAGCCATTGAGCTAAATCCCCGGTCCCCAACAGCTGTTCTCTGTACTACAGAATGAGATAAATTCTGCCTTCCCCACTTCACAGAGCTGAAACCGAGTGTATGTGGGCTGCACAGAGATGGGAAATGCTGCCGACGTGGCCCTTCCTTCCTTGTGCTGGGACTGACTCCGTGGGGGGCAGTACAAGAGGACAGACAGGGTTGCTGGTGAGCCTACCAGGCTTGGTCACTTCCAGTGCCCTGGCAGGAGCCAAGCCCCAGGGCAAGCTGATGTGAGCCAGGTGGTGAGGGGGACACACGTAGCTCCCACTGAGAGCCCCCGCCCAGACCTGCAGGTTCCCCTCTTAGGACCTGCACCATGGCTTGCGGCCCAGCAGACATTCAGTCCGATGTAACCTCCCCTCTCAGCAGCCACAGCCACATCCACAAAGTCCTTGTGGAAGGCAGGGTCACACACTTCCAGGCCTGAGACCAGGACATGGATGTGTTTATTCTGTCTGCCACAGCTGTGGTAAACAAGTGGAAGAGAGCGGAGTGAGGGGAGAGTCTGTGCTCTCGCCTCCCCCGTGCTCGCTCCTGAACACTTCAGTGTGCTTCTTCGCGGTCTTTGGAAGCATGGCCAGCCCATGCTTCATGTGCAGTTTGCATTCTCTTTGCCACTGAGCATTACCTCACCAGCATTTCCACACTGGCATATATTCTGTAAAATGCCATTCAAGTGGCCACGGAGCAACATGCAGAGGAGATGTAGCAGAGTTGATTTAACTATTGCCTTCTCGTTGAGTACGCTGGTAGTTTCATTTTTACAAAACGGTTCTAAATGACATCATGATGGACCTCTTTGTGTATAAGTCTGATTTTCAGGTGGGCTCCAGGGATGAGAATCCAAGGCATTTAAAGGCACGAATGTTTTTCCTTACTTGACACCTACCTGAACAGCTTCCTAAAAAGGTGCAGCAATTGAAGTTCAGCTCTGGCAACAACGCATCAGCGAGAGCGGTTGCCTGAGGACACTCACCGCTGTCGCTCAGTAGACCTTTAAAGCATTCGTGGCTGTTGAATGGGCAGAAGAAAGCATCACTGAGTCGTGTGAATGCTGTGTCCATGGGCTTGATCACAAGGAACTAAGTGAAACAAGTTAATGCGAAAATCGCTTTCTCTTTTGTACCGAAGTTTGGCTGGGGATCCACGGATTCAACTCAGGAGCATATTAAGGAACTAATCAGGTGAACAAAACGCACACAGACAGAGACGTGGAGCGTGCAGTCATGTACAGTAGCCAAATTTGCAAACAACTCAAATGTCATTAAATGTCAACAGCCGGCAGAGTAGGTGTGATCTTGGGGAAGTTGCTTTAGCTACATCCTGTTTCCACCTCTAATCACTCCTGCCCTATTTATTGGTAATTCCTTCACATAGTGCTCTCACATTTGGGCTGAGCTCGGCGCTGCTGTAAGGGTCCTGGGATGGACAAAACAGTGGAGTCATCAAAGCTGCCCTCAGGACGGAGTGGAGTCTCTTTCTCTCTTTCCTTCCTTTTATTAGGAGCTTCCATTCTTGGGTTTCAATGTGAGCATCTTGATCTCATCTGTCTCCTTCCCACCCTTTTCCCCGTGCTCTTCTCTTTGTTCTTCCAAATCCAGCGGTTAGATCTGGCCAGTCTTCTTCTCTGTGACTCTCCTCCCTATACTGGTATCTCTGAGAGGTGGGTGAGGCCTCTCTACCCTCTGCGTGTCAGTGGGTGCCTAGGAGGTGCGTGGTAACTGGGGCCCCTCCCAGGGCTGCAGATGACCACTTATTGCAGTGGGCAGACCCAGCCTCTTGTTGTGGCCAGAGTTCTCACTGCGGACACAGCTCTGCCTTAGCCAGACGGAGACAAACTCCCTGGAAATGCATCCACCCAGAGGTAGCAGCTTTTTAAAGTTGTACACTCCAGAGGCTCCTCCCTTTCTCCTTGTAATTTGTCCACACGTCGCTCAGTGACCTTGTGATACAAAGACTGATAAGGTGGAGCGACATGCCCTCACCACTTGCCCCTGCGCCTGAGGACTGAACCCAGGGCCTTCTGCACTGAGCTACATCCCGGCCCTTTTTTACTTTTTCATTTTGAGATCAGCTTATTACCCAGGCTGGGTTTGAGCTGATGAAGCCTCCTGCCTCAGCCTCCCAAAGTGTTGGGATTACAGATGTGCACCGCCATGCCTGGCTGTGATTCAATTCTTTCATGCAGGTTTTCTAAGATGACTCCACCCACATTGTCGCGCAGGACTAGGTCACTCATCCCCGCGCCCTGTGGTGTGTGCCATCTGTGCATGCCGGCCCTGCGTCCGTCCACCGAGTCTCAGGCCTGGCTGTGCTGAGCTCACTATGAAAGGCCCCATGTGAGTCTGCGGCAGTGCACTTGCACACCCCATGGAAACACACCCAGACATGCAGGGTGGGTGGGTGTCTGGCTAAGGCCTCTGCCAGGGAGCGGTCAAGGAGTTATTTTTAGGAACAATTTCTATACAATGAAATTCACAGGTATTAAGATCATAGTTCACGGTCCACTTGACAACCTCAAGACGTGTCACCAGCACCCCGCTAAGATATCACAGGTGTAGAAAATTGCTCATGCCCACTCCCCACGAGTCCTGGCCCAAGGTGACCCCTCTTCTGTTTCTGCCACCACAGATTGGTTTTGTGTTTCCTTGGACTTCATGTCAGCAGGATGGACCTGCTCACTTCTCCGTGGCTGCCAGGCTTCTCCCAGATTTGGGAGAAGCTATCGGCCCTCAGCGCTGCACACGCCACCACTTCAGTCTTTGTGTATACTGTGCAGACACATGTTCTGGGTAGATTAGTGGGCCGTGGTCTACACGGAGTGATTCAAAATATGATCGACAGATATTTAAATAGAAGAATTAATAACAATAAATGATACCAAGCCATCAATTCTCCTCAACATACGGACATACCCCCCCTCACGTTCATGTTCTTGGAAACATGATTTTTACTGTAAATCAGAGGGTTTGTTTGTTTTGTTTTTTGTTTCGAAACTGGGTCTCGCGTTGTGGTTCAGGCTGGCCCTGAGCTCAGTCTCAAAGTCACATCACAGCAATCCTCCTGCTTCTGCCTCCTGAGTGTTGGGATGACAGGCGTGAGCCACCACACCCGGCACTGTGGTATGTGGTACTGGTTGCTCCTGGGTTTGAGTCTCCGCACCCAGCATTGTTGTATGTGGTCACTGGGGATCGAACCAGGGCCTTTGCACTTGCAAGACAGGTGCCGGAACCACTGAGCTAACTCCCCAGCCCCGTAAATCATGTTTTAAAGTCAGACATGCACCATATTTTTAGACCAGCACTTGTAGATTATTTTTAGCATAGTAGATCCTGCTAATCCTCTCGTCTCCTCTTAATATCTTTCTCTTGTGTAATAGTGGTCCCCTTTCTTTTTTTAGGTCCCACACATCAGGGAGAACAAGTATTTGTCTGTATAAGTCTGGTTGATTTTGCTTAACGTGATGGTCTCTGGTTCCATCCATTGTCCTGCAAATGACAATTCTGTTCCTCTTTATGCCTAAATAATACTCCACCTATCTGGAAAAAAAAAAAGACCCAGGTAAAGATGAAGCTCAGTTCAGACCCCAGGTTCAATTCCAGAGCCACAAAAGATGCATTTTATTATGCCACTGCATTTACATCTCTGATGACTAATAATATTGAGCATTTTTCCCATGTGTCTATTGGCTACATGGTGTGTATTTTCTTTCTTCTGTAAATGTATTCCACTTATACCCATTTGTTCTTCACTTACCATTGAGTTCTTAATATGTTCTGGATTCTTCATTGTGTGAAAAATGAAGAATTACATCCTTCATTCATTATATGCACATGTTACCTCCAAGCCTACTTTGTGCCTTTTCCTTTATTTAATGATGCTTTTCATAGGTAGAAATCTTAGACTTGATTACGTCAAGTTGATTGAATGTTTTTGGTTATTTATGTGCCTTGTTGAGGAAATCTTTGTCTCTCTCAAAATGCAAAACTATACTCTTTCATTTTTTCCTGAGACTTTAGGGCTTTATCTTTTATCTTTGGGTTCATGAGCCACTTTGGATTAACGCTTGTGTATGGCGTGAGGTTGGGGTGCGAATTTCTTCTTTTTCCGTACATTTCTCTACTTGTTTCAGACTCTGCCTTTCTCAGTGACTTGCTTTGATTTATTTGTTGAAGAAATTAGCTGATTGTGAATATGGATCTACATAAAGTCTTCCTATTCTTTTTCTCTCTAGTCCTCGAACTCCCAGCAATCTTCCTGCCTCTGCCTCCCAAGTGCTGGGCTTACAGGCAGGAGCCAGCATGCCTGGCTCTATTCTGTTCCTAATGGTCGATTCTTATGCCAAAATCACACTCTTGGTTCTACAGTTACCTGGCAGCCTTGAAATCAAATCATTTGAGTCTTTCAATTTCATTTTCTTTTTCAAGCTTGTTTTAGCTGTTCAAGATGCTTTACATTTCCACATAAATTTTAGATCAAATTTGGTGACTTGTAGGAAAAGCTATTGAACTTGGATTTTTCTTTTTTTTTTTTTTTTAGGTTTTTTTGAGACAGGGTCTCGCTTTGTGGTTTAGGCTGGCCCTGAGCTCAGCCTCAAACTCACATCACAATCCTCCTGCCTCTGCCTCCCGAGTGCTGGGATTACAGGCGTGAGCCACCACGCCCGGCTCTGTGGTATGTGGTACTGGTTGCTGCTGGGTGTGAGTCTCCACACCCAGTATTGTTATGTGGTTACCGGGGAATCGAACCCGGGTCCTTGCGCTTGCAAGACAGGCGCCGGAACCACTGAGCTAACTCCCCGGCCCCTTTTTTTTTTTTTTTGAGACAGTTTGAGACTAAGCTCAACTTGTGATCCCCTGCCTCTGCCTGGTAGGGTGCTCTGATTCCAGGCAGGAGTCATCATGTCTGGCTTGAATTCCATGTTTAATAACTTGTTTGTGTGTTTTTTGAAACAGGATCTCGCTGTGTTGCCTAAACTGGCCTCAAACTCATGATTCTCCTGTCTTAGCCTCCCGAGTGCTGGAATTACTGGCACATACTCAGTATACCCCACCTGCAATTTATATGTTGGATGTATTTAGGTGGAATTTTGAATTTTCATTTTACTCTACTGTATAAAAATATTATTGAAAAAATTTTATATTGACTTTTTATCTTGCAACATAGCTAAATTCACATACTTGCCTAGAAGTTGTTTTTGGAAATTTCTTTGGATTGTCTACATACATGATGTTGTCAATAAATAAAGACAGTATTGGAGCAAAGAATGGAGGAAAGAGAAAGGGGAACTAGGGGACGCAAAAACTAAGAACTAAGATGTGGGCCAGGGATTTAACTCAGTGGTTCCCATGGCTGTCTTGCAAGCACAAGGGCCCGAGTTCAATTCCCCGTTAACCACATACAATACTGGGCGTGAAGCAGCAATCAGTACCACACACCACAGTGCTGGGCGTGGTGACTCACGCCTGTAATCCCAGCACTTGGGAGGCAGAGGCAGGAGGATTGCTGTGATGTGAGTTTGAGGCTGAGCTCAGAGCCAGCCTGAACTACATAGCGAGACCCTGTCTGAAAATAAATAAATAAATAAAAGAACTAAGATGTGTGATGTCCATATGCCAGCCCCCAACGAAGCCTGTAATCATCATATCCTGCGACGCTGGACTAGTAAAAATACATATTTTTTAAAAGACAGATTTGTGGCCTTTTGCTGCATCTTTTAAAATAATCATAAGATTTTCTCCTTTTATTGTATTATGGCCTAAATTCCTTTCAGTGCATTTTGAATGTTAAACAAATACTGTTTTTCCTGGTCTAAATCCCACTTGCTCATAATGTATTAACCTTTACATATATTACTATTTTGATTTTCCAATATTTTATTAAGAACTTTCCCATCTGTGTTCATGAGGGATATCGGTCTGTGATTTTCTTTTCTTGTAATGTCAGGTTTAGATATGGAGATTTGTTGCCCTGTAAAATGATTCCAGGACTATTTCTTCTGTTTTCCAAAAGCCTTTGTGAAAGGTTCACAGGAGAATTTCTCTTTGACTCTTTTTATGGTTTGTCTCCTCCGTCCTTCTCACACTGTACCATCTTGTCCTGTAGTCCGTAGACATACTTAGAATCAGTATTTAAGGCTGCAGGGTGACCCTACTCCGTCCCTGTTGCTCACTCCTTGGGTTTTCACTTGGGACACAGATTCCAGCCTCTTTGTGAGTTTGGTCATTGGTAACCACGGGTTGGATACTGTGACCAGCACTTGGGAAGGAAGCAGGCTCACTTCCTCCCTTCAACAACTTGGCTCTCTTCGGCATGGCAGTTACTGGGCAACGTTTAGAGTCCTAAAGGGCTTTAGTTCTGCTCACTATTAGGACAGATCTATTTAAATTGTTCTCAGTCCTGGAATCCTGTGGCCCCTGGTCCATGGCCTTCTACTATTGTTGCTGTTGCTGTTGTTATTGTTTGAGACAAGGTCTCGCTATGTTGTCCAGTTTGGCCAGGAACTCACTATGTATCTCAATCTGGCCTCAAACTTGTTGCAATCCTCCTGCCTCAGCCTCTGGAGCACTGGGGTGACAGGCATTTGCCACCATGCCTGGCTTCTCACGGCCTTTCTTTCTGACCTTTTCCAGGCTTAGGTCTCAGCAAGACCCACTCCGCCACACAGCAGCCTCCGCGTTGGTCCTCCACACTGCACAGCCTCTTCTGTGCCAACCGTGGCTCCGGAGCTCTGGCTGGGGCAGCGCAGGGTCTCCTCGAGCCCTGCTCTCAGCAGCCTGTGAGCCCACCAGCCTCATGGGCACCTGCCTCTCACGACTCCTTCCCGCCACCGTGCTCCTCCCCGGGGCCTGGGCACAGGCCCTACGTTGCTCTGCCAGGGGTCCCCACCAGCTGGCTCAGGAGAGAAGGCTGGTGCCTTGCTCCATTCCCGTGCGAGCTGGAGTACCACATGGCCCTTTACGGTGAACAGACTCTGAGACTCACATTGTCCCACATGGTGGAGGAAGGGGGCTCTCTGGAGTCTGGCAAGGCCTGGACACGGCTGCGCGTCTCTCCCAATCAAGAGAGCGCTGCCCTCTCTGAATCCTGCCTCTCATGCCAGGAGGGGGTCACTTCCGCCCCACAGGTTGGGAGAGGAAACCCCGGAGGTCACGAACACACTGCAGGGACAACCCAGCCACTCATGGTTTTTTTGTAATGGTTCCATTCTGCACGGGGAGCTGGTACTGTACAAAGCGCATCTCAACTCTTCCTCCCCCGCTTCCCTCCCCGCTCTCACTCCATCTCTTAGACATGTCCCTCTGAAAAACACCTCGCTCTTGGTTTCCTATCATCTGTCTTTTATTTTGCTCCCTATTTATCATTCGGGTTTCTCGTATTTAAGTGCAATATTTAACCTGGTGTGTCCAATTTATTTCACTGAACATTATGGTCTTAGGGTGAGTCCAGGTCCTGCAGATGACTCACGTTGGCCCTTTTTATGGCAGAGTCGTACTCCGCTGTGTGTGAACAGCACATCTCTCCGTTCATCTGCTGATGAAAACATGGACCACTTCCAGGATTCTGCTGTGTGGGGTTGTGCCGAAAGCTTCTGCTTTGCTAAATGCAAGATTTGGTTACAGAAGGAGTATTTGAAGTCATCTGCAACTGGATGGATTGTGCATCCTGACCAACAACTTTAATGAATGTCCACAGCCCACAGACACTGGCTGGACTCCGAGGGAGAAGCCCAGGACCAGCTGGGCAGAGGTGCCTCTGAATACATGCCCAGGACGGGCAGCCTCGGGCTGCGGCGGACCGGTGGGCTTCTGGGAAGAAGACTGGACTGGCCTTGGGCGTGCAGCCGTGTGGGGTGGTGAGCTGCTCTGATTCCGCCAGAACACCCGGGACAGGCCGGGAGAACTGTGCAGAGGTCAGGCTGGCCGCGCTGAGGGTGACAGCTGCTAGGCTGGGAGCCAGAGTACCTGGCGGAGCCTCGGAAGGGGGAGAGCAGGGCACAAAGAAGCAACATAACCACTTCTGGGACACTGTCTCCAGGTAAGAAGGGCTGGGATGCAGCTCAGTGCAAAGGCCCTGGGTTCAATCCCCAATGCCATCCACGTATATATATAATATATATATAATATATATTATATATATTATATGTTATATATAATATGTATTATATATTATATATGATACATATTATATATAATATATATCTACATATATAATTTATACATTTTATATATGTATATATATATAATATATATATATTTATAAAATAGCTGCAGGGAGACTCAGTGCCAAAGGAGGGGTATGGTGATGATTTCTGTTGAGGATGAGTGATACTAGAACAATTTTTTTTTTTTGAGACAATGTCTCATTTTGTAGTTCAGGGTGGCTCTGAACTTACTATGTAGCCCAGGCCAACCTCAAACTCACCACCATTGTACTGCCTCTGCCTTCCAAGGGCTGGGATTATGTACATGTGCAACCATGCCTGGCCCACTAAAGCAATATTTAACACGGACATACTGGGAGAAATATTTATGCAGAAAAGAGCAGGGTTAATTGCAAGGGACAGCCTGCCCTAAATGCTACTTTCTTTCAGCTGAATCAGCCCTACAATATACTTATGAAAAATATCAAGTAGATAAAACATTGAAAAAATTTAATGAGCATCCATACACGCCCCACTTAGATCTAGTAACTATTAATATTTCAGGTGTTGAGTGATTTGAAAGTATGTTGCAGGTGTAACTGCTTCAGCACAAATCTCCTATGATTATGAATATTCCACGTAACCACTGTATCGAACCACGTCCCACCTGAGAGCACAAGCACCATTTCCACGATCTTTCTAACAGTGTCCAAATTCACATGGTCCCAATTGTCCAGAGAGTGTCTTTTAGAACTTTTAGAAAATACTTTAACTGGGGATGTTGGTGCACACCTGTGATTCCAGCACTAGGGAGGCTGACGCAGGAGGAGCTCTGCAAGTTTGAGCCCAGCTTGGGCTAGGTAATGAGTTCAAGGTGAGCCTGATCTATATAAAGTGAGACTGTCTCAGAAGAAGAAAAGAAAGAATAAATAAATAAGCAGTGACATTGTAAGCCATGAGCCAAGGAAGGTTCGTCTATCAAGTGTCACTATTACCCTCTCTCTCGATGTAGGGAACCACTTGCTGCCACGCGCCTGGCCGAATCTCCCACCCTTGATCTTGTTTGTTTGAAGAGGCCTGGCTGGTGGCTGTCTTCGAGGACACCTGGACTCTGGAGTTGCCAACTGCTTCGTCAGGGTGCTGTTTAGCTTGTTCCGCTATCCTATTTCCTGTCAGATGGAAGTTAGCTCTGGTCAGACGCTTCCCAGCATGCTCAGTTCACGGTGCTTTTACTGTCTCCATTATATTTTCCAGTATCTCTACACTTAAAAATATTTACTGGTTCCAACTATCAAGCAATTAGGTCTGTACAACTTAAGCGCCAACTGAAAAAGTAATGTGTGTAAGTGGAAAAGAAGAACATTTTGTTTCATTATTAAAAGACATTATTTACTGGGGGTGGGAGGGTTCTGCATGCCTGGCCAGCACCTCAGGCTCCAGAATCCGACTAGACATCACAGGGCTGGCTTCCTGTTCTGACAACAGGTTTGCTTTGCATAACAACTTCCCAGCCCTAGCTCTGCTGAGAGAATGCAGCACAGCCTCGCGCTGGAACTGTAAACCCTCCCTGCCTGGGCCAGCGAGTCTCTAGGTGTCAGTATTTATCCTGGAACTTGTCTGATGCTGGAGGAAGGACAAACAGACATCTGCTCCTTGCTGAGTGTGGGTGTCATGGCCTCTGGAGGCTGGCGGCCAACCTTGGCTAGTGCAGCCCCCTGGTGCCAGCTCTGGATTTGCTTCAGTCCCTGGGTTCTGGGTAGAGTGTTCAGGAACCCTCAGTCTGAGGCAGGCTCACTTTGAGCAAACTCTGTTGCCAGGAAAAGTTGTGCGGCTCCTCCTGTGTCACAGGCTCCACCTGTGTCATGGCAGGGGACATGTTGTGGCAGCTGACCCACGACTGCCCCAGTATTACTGATGCTCAGTTTTACTTCCTCAGGGAGCTGACCCCTTTATCTCTCTACAATCAATGTGTATTTTCCCCTTTTAAAACAATTTCTCCTCTAGCAAGCGACCTGTAGGCCGGAATTGCACAGCAGGCCCACAAGCCGGTGACCTTCACATGGGTGAACTAGGGCTCCAAACAGTAGTGACCTACACTGCTATGGGTGCACATGCTCAGACCTCACACCCACGGCTTTCGACGTGACATACACATGGCTATGCTGGATTGGACCCAGAGCCTCAGCAGCGGGCATATATTGTTTTTCTTTTTGAGTCAAGATCTTGCTAAGCCCAAATCTGCAATCCTCTGTCTCAGCCTCCCAAGTGCTGGAATTATAAGCAGGCACTGCCACACCCAGCGGTAGCCATTCTTTCTGATCCTCATGTTGTCCCCACTTTTGGCCAAGAGACCCCCTTTAAGCTTCCTCTCGTGTCCACCCCACATGACCCCATTTGTCGCTGCACAGTTGCTCCTCCTGCGGCAGCTCTTCCGGGCCTGCTTCATACCTGCCCTACCTCAAAGCTGGAGCAGCCCTCTTCCTGCACAGTGGTGAGCCTGCACCCTGCCCGGTCAAGGGTGACAGTGCCACTGACTGCTGTGGTTCCCGCTGCTGCATAACACCCAACCCCTAAAGCTTGATAATCTCAGGGGATTCTGTGAGTTAAGAATTCAGGAAGTGCTGGGTGTAGTGGTCCCTGCCTGTAACTGCAGCACTCAGAAGGCTGAGGCAGGAGGACTGCTGTCAGTTCCAACCCAGGCTGAACTACATAGTGAGATTTTGTCACCAAAAATTAAAAATTAAAACTGAGGGAAGGGGGGCCGGGGAGTTAGCTCAGTGGTTCCGGCGCCTGTCTCGCAAGCGCAAGGACCCGGGTTCGATCCCCAGTAACCACACACAATACTGGGCTTGGAGACTCGCACCCAGCAGCAACCAGTACCACATACCACAGTGCCGGGCGTGGTGGCTCATGCCTGTAATCCCAGCAGTCGGGAGGCAGAGGCAGGAGGACCGCTGTGATGTGAGTTTGAGGCTGAGCTCAGGGCCAGCCTGAACCACAAAGCGAGACCCTGTCTCCAAAAACCTGAAAAAAAAAAAAAAAAAACTGAGGGAAGGGCTGAGCTGGGAAGTTCTGGCCATGGGCCTGTAAAGTGAGCGAGCACAGCGGTGACTGGAGCCGCACCAGAGGGGAGCTGCAGAGGCAAGCTGCCACATCCTTCCCTCTGGTGCAGCCCTGTGACCTCTCCGTGGGACGAGGCTAAGCTTCCTCCTCGCATGGCAGGGACAGTGCCAAGGGCTCAAGGGTGACTACCGTAACAAATGTAGCCAAAGATCCGTCTCTTGTACGATCTACCCTTGAAGTCACCAGCTCCCGGATGAAAGGTCCAGTTTCCAGGGACACACACGTGGATGGAGGAGACCCATGGCAAGAATCGTGCCTAAGACACGGTGTCCTTGCGATCTTCAGGAGAGGGTCCTTAACACTGTGTGGTGTGGCGCTGTGCGAGCCCAACCTGCAACCAGCAACAGAGCTCCCTGCTACACAAGCTGAGCGGCAGCTCTGTGTCCCCCACAGAGTGGCCCAGCTCTGCTAATAGCATTCGGGTCGGACCAGAGGCCCTGTGTCTGGTCCGTCGGCATCCCATCGCCAAGATGGAATCCCTGACACCCACCACGAGATGCAGGAAAGGTTTAACTTGGTTCGCGGCTCTATTCAAGGCCAAAATATCGCAGCAGAGGGTCTGGCAAGATGAAAGCTGCTCAAGTCAGGGCAGGCAGGAAGTGGAGAGAAGGGAGGAGCCGGGGAGGAGCCGGGGAGGAGCCGGGAGAAGCCGGGGAGGAACTGAGCGGGAGAGCTGCGCTCAGAAGCCTGAAGACAGCCCCCTCTTTCAATCAGGCCCCGCCTCCTGCAGCACAGTGAGTTATGAACTCATCCATGGACAAGTCCCCTGATGAGTACAGCATCCCCATTACTCTGGCACCTTCCAAAAGCCCCATCTCTGAATGCACGAGACTTGGGGGACATGGTAGACCTAAGTGGTAACTGCATCCTGGGCTATTCCAGCAGCTGTAACAAAATAGTTCAGACTAGGTGATTTATTTTTTTAAAAAAAGAAAAAGATATTTTTCACAGTGCTCTAAGTTTCTAAGATGAAGACCCCAAAAGTCAGCACTGCTGGGGGTCCCTTTCCTCACCCTGGAGTCATACAGTCACTAGTCATGTGACTCTGTCCTCTAGTGTCACCACTTTGGCGATTCAGTTTCAATACACTGACTTGGAGACACACTCAAGGGTGAGGCTGGTGGCTGAGCATGGCACCCCAAGATGTCACCTGACTTCTGGAACTGTCCCCCCTACCCTGTTTGCTTCTTAGCCAGGAGGAGGTCTGCTGGGGTTGCCCAGTGTGTGTCTGGGATGGAACATGGACATTGTGCCGGGAAGTGATTACTTCAGCCATTGTCCCACACGAGTCCCACTTAGGGAGACTTCTGGGGAAAATGAATGTAGTTTCTTTTGTCCCAGAACTACATTCATTTTCTCAAATTTTATTTGTCAGAGAATTGCCTAAGTGTTGATCAGACCCGGGTTCAAAAAAGACAGGAGCAGTGAAGGGCTTCTTTTATTTCTTTTTCTTATTTTGAGACACTGTCACGCTTTGTAGTTCAGGGTGGCCCTGAACACACTTTGTATGGCAGGCCAGCCTCAACTCAGCAATCCTCCTGCCTCTGCCTCCCAAGTGCTGGGATTACCCTCATGAGCCACCACACCCAGCACTGTGGTATGTGTTTACAGGGGATTGCAGGATTTACAGGACCTTGTACTTGCCATGCCGGTGCCGGAACCACTGAACTAAATCTCCAGCCCTCTTTTCTCTTTTTTTATACCCAAAACAGAGAAATTTGAAGGTTAGGTTAACCTCTGAAACCCAATCCTAAAGAAAAGCAGGCTGAAGCAGGAGGCTGAGGCAAGAGGCTGGCCCAGCCTTGGCAACATAGCAATGTAGCAAGACGAAATAAACTTTGTGTGTGTGTGTGTGTGTGTGTGTGTGTGTGGTACTCAGGTCTTGTACTGGCAAGGTAGGCATGGTCCCCCCTCAGCTAAAACCACAGCCCAAGGTAAAATAAATTTTAAAATGTAAAGGTCTGGGGGTATTGCTCAGGTAAAAAGGCCCTTTAGTTCAATCCCCAACATGGCTGGGTACAGGAGTGGAAAGGTGAATGGAAAATGGGACGAGGTTCCAGTTACTCAGAGCTCCAGACCAGAGTTAGGCCTTAGAGTGGTATGAGGGGACAGAGGGTGGCCTTGAGGACAGTGGGGCGAGCGAGCTAAGCCCGGGCTGCACCCTCTCCCTCCCACTGCGCTGGCCGCCCTGCTGCTGGCTGTGACTTCTCAAGGAGGCTCCACCTGTCGCCTTCCCAGGCCTCTGCCCTGGGCTCAGTCTGGAAGGCTCCTGTCCTCACACCTCCTCCTGGTGCCTCAGCCTCTCTCTTCCCTGCCTCCTAGCTGTTCTCCTCGGAGCTTGTGCCACCCCCTGAATCAGTTCCCTGAGGCATCCTGCCTGGTGAGGGCAAGCCCTGCTGGGGAAGGGTCAGGACTTCTTCCTCGAGCCTCCCTCTGGCCCTCAGGCCCCTGACAGAACCAGCGGGGGTGGAACTTAGCCTATGGGGACCTGGGCCAAAGGCCCCCTAGGCCGCTGGGGCTCAAGGGAAGAAGGGTGAAGACATTCTGGAAAGATATTCTGAGCCCCTCCTGGGTTTCTTTGTGCCTGTTCGCTTGGTGTCCCAGCCTTGAGGGGGTGCACCCCGTGACCTCTCCCCGCCTCTCTTCCTCCTGCCCCTTCCCAGGCCGGCCCACACCAGACTCGCACCTGCAGCGCTCCCCAGCACCCCAGGAGTGAGTGTGGGCGGTGAGATGGAGTGTGCCTGGCCCTGTCCCTGACCGACAGTCCCAGGCCAGGGCTGGAAGCCAGGCCTCGTGGAACCCCACACTCAGGTCTGCCCATGGCCTGGCTCTGATTCTTCTCAGGCGGCCTCTTCTGAGAACCTCGGCCCCCTAGCTGGCAGAATCGGCCTGGGGCGCCAGCCTCCCCTCCAGCTTGGCCAAGGGGGCACACAGTAGGCTTCAGGAGACACCCGTGCCCTCCTGCCTCTGCCTCCTCCTCTGCCCCTGCTCCGCGGGTCCTATGCTGCACCCTGCAGCACACCAGCTCCCAGCCTGGCCCCTGGAGCCCACCCCTTCCACAGTCCTTCGGTGGCATCCTCTCTCCATCCCCCTGTCCCTCCGGTGCCCCCCATTGTGCCTCCGGTCCTTTCCTGGGCCCGAAGGAGGAGATTGAGGCGCTCCATACCCTCTTCCTTCCCTTCCGCTGACACTGAGCCCTGCCTTCCCTTCCCCCTCCTCCTCTTCTCTTTCTCACCCTCTCCTCCCCCATCCCCTGCTCCTGGTCCCCGTTTCCCTCTTCTCCTTCCTCCTCTTCTTTCACCTTCCTCTCTCCCTCCTTTCCTCCTGTCTCCTCCCCCGCCCGCCCCTCCTCTGCGCCCCCTCCCCGCCCTCCC
>PVIR01018907.1:0-13450 GCA_004026965.1 Petromus typicus | reverse complement strand
GAAGCTGGAAGGAGGAAAGAGGAAGGAAGCAGGCAGGAAACGCGGAGGCGGCCGGCGGGCGAGGGCCCGGGCCGGGCGGGGGGCGGCGGCGCCCGGAGCCCGGACCCACCCGGTGCAGCCGCCGAGCCCGTGCGCTTCGGTCGGGTGACGGGCCCGCCCCCCGCGCCCCCCGCGCCCCGCGCCCCGCGCCCCACGCCCGCCGGCCCCGCAGGGCATGCCGCGTCCGGGACGGAGCCCCCTCCCCGCGGTGAGTAGCGGCCCGCGGGCCTCCGCGAGCGGGGACGGAGAGGACAGTGGGCGGGGCCTGGCGGGGCGCGGGGCGCGGGTGTGTCGGGGGCTCCTGGCCGCCCGCCCGGGGCGTCGGGGCCGCCGCGCACCCCCAGGCTGCGGCGCACGGGGTGCGGGTCTGGACCCGTCGGCGAGTCCGTTCGCCCCCGCTGCCCCCACACCCCGGCCGCGGGCGGGGGGGGGCGCGTGCGGCGCTGGGGAGGGGAGAGGCGGGCACGGGGTTTCCTTGGTGACCGCGCCTGGCAGGAGCGGTTGCCGTGGCAACCGTGGAGAACCTGGGAGTTTGGGAAGTGAAAATGGGAAAGACGGAGGGGGTGACTGGGGAGTGAGACAACCCCCTCCCCAGGCCCCAGCCCGGTTCCCTCGAGGGTCACCATCTCCGGCGGGCAGTACAGCCCCTGCCTGCCCCCCAGGACCCTTTCCTTGGCGCAGCCGGCGGCGCGGGCTGGTCCTCCTTCCGCACGTGGCGCTCTGGGACCACCGCCTCTCGCCCCTGCCTCAGCCTCTCTTCTGGGGACCTCCCTGCCCCCACTCGCGCCCCCCCTTCGCTCCCTCACACCTGCTCTTCCAGGGCCTCTACCTTCCCTCGGGCTCTTCCCTTTCCTCGGACTCTGTCCTCTCCCGAGGCCTCTCAGTGGCGAACAGCCGCTCCGCTCCCTCCCGGCACAGCCACCTCCTCCTCAGACCTTGCTGTCCCTGGGTGTTCTTGGGACCCACTGTGATCTCTTCACCTAGAGGCCCCTCCTCCCCCGTCTCCTTGGCCAGAAGCTCCTTCAAATCCCAGAACCCCCAAGTGCTAGGACTCTCCTCCCTGGAATGGCTCCTTCTCAGACCCTCTCTTCTCCCAGTGCCCCATCCGCAGATGGCCTGAGGCCGCCTGTGTCAGGTGCCCCTGCTTTCCAGTTTCTTTGGGCTGCTCAGCCCTGAGGACCAGCCTGGTCTCTGAGCCCCAATGTGCACAACGCCCCCTAGCTGCACACCCTTCTCTGCCCCTCCGCTCATTCCCCTAGGGCCCTGCCCTGGTGGTGACTAGCTCAGGGTGAGGGTTCCCCTGGGGAGAGCCCAGCTGGGGAGGGGAGGGGGACAAGCTCCAGGCCGCCCAGGCCCCCTCCCCTGCCTTCCCCAGCTGGGAGCTGCAGCGGCGGCGCTTCCCTCCGCAGAGCCCCATTGCTATGCGCCTCACATCCCGAGTCCGGCCATGCAGCCGCCAGACAGGAACTCAGGCTCCTGTGACAGCTGGGAGTCGCCAAGTCAGTTCCCTCCTGGTCCCAGCAGGCAGCGCACATTCACCCTCTAAAACCACCCCTCACCCTGGCCAGGATCAGCGCCTCCCTCTTCCTATAGTACCTTCTGCCTCCAGGGTCCTGCTAAGCTGCACCCAGAGTCTCGTCTTCCCCTCCCACCTCCCTCCTCCTGGCCCTGGGTTCTCTCTCATTGTCCACTTGCACACACCAAAGGGAGGGACATGAGAGCCGCAGAGATGGGAGGGAGACTTGCGCCAGGAAGGAAAGGCCCGGAACCAGAGCGGGGAGGGGGAACCCGCCTCCGGGGCGCACACACAATTAGGGTGCAGCACCGTGCAGCTAGACAACTACACAGTTACTCACTTAATCCCCAAAGAGGGAGAATTGGGCAACGGACACACACCATTCCCACACACAGAGCGAGCAGGCAGAGAAAGGCACAGGAGGCTGGGACAGATCCAGCCCTGCAGGGCTTCAGCCCAGGCTGCACCCTGAGCCAGGGGACCCCACATCAGCGTGGAGCAGAGCCCGAGAGACACAGAGGCGTGTGCGAACACACACAGTCATTCAGCAGCAGCCAGTGGCCCAGATGTGGCACCCTTGCATCAGAGACCCCGTGACAGATGTGGGTATGGTGCCCAGCATCATTGGGAGGCCAGGAGAGAGGAGAGCAGTCCTCAGACCTGGAGCCTGGGGCCCAGGGGTGATGCACTCGAAGGCGCAGCCCCCCACCCACCCAGACAAGGAAAGAATGGAGGCCGGTCTGTACACAGGCGTGGCCACCTTGTGGCCTCGAAGAGACGCAGCAGGCACAGAGGTGGCCCATATGCTGGCAATGCAGCCACACAGCTGTGCACACACACAACACACGCACACGTGTGCCCAACCAGTGAGAGGGCCACACGTGCTCAGATGGGTCCGATCAGTGCGAGGCCCCCCTCCAGGCTCCCCCAAGATCTAGCCCTCCCAGGGGACCACGGGGTGAGTCCTTTGACCAGGAGGCCTGACACACTGCTCTGCTTCCTGGCCTCATGTCACCCCTGTGCCCATTTCTCTTCCCTGGCCTGGGCCCTCTCACCTGGACCCACCTCTGAGCCACCTTCCTATCCCCATGTCGCCTGTCTCCCTGGGGCTGACCCTTGGTTCTCGTGGGCACCCAGGTGGGGCCCTCACTGCCAGCCTTCCTGTCCCTGGACCCCACTCCCAAGTCCCTGCTTCCTCCAGGCCCAGGGGGCATGAGTACACACACACACACACACACACACACACACACACACAGAGCTTTCAAATCTCTCTGTGGCCAACATTTTTTAAATAGCAATTTCACATGAAAACCTAGATTCTCAGCTGCTTTGAAAACTCCTTACCCAGCCTGGTCACGGGGGCTGTGCCCAGGCGCCCCTCCCTCCCTGCCCCACCTGCTTCTCATGCTGTAGCGCCTCCAGCCAGGCTCAGTCAGCTGAGTTTTCACCCCTGCTATTTTCTCTCCCCTCTTTTTCTCGCTGCTGGCTCTGTTCTGCCCTGTCAGTCCCTGGTCTCATCCATGGTTCCTTGGCCAGGGACTCTCTCTGTCCCTCTTCTCCTCCCTCCTTCGGCCCCAACTCTGAGCCTCCCTGGCCCAGGCCCTGAGGGTCCCTGTGCCACCATAGAGGCAGGGCTGGACTCACCGGGTGCAGGGGCAGCCGGGCTGTCCTGGAGGACAGAGGCGTGGTTCCCACAGCAATTGTCGCCATGGGCCAGGGGCTCTGACTGCACAGCGGCCACCCTGAACCTCATCTCCAACTGGGGTGACCCTTGGGACAGACAGTGCTGACAGTAGTACCCCCTGCACCATCACCTGGGGGTACAGCCCCAGCTCTGGTCTTTGTTCCTTCCTGCAAGGTGGCTCATCATCTCTGACTTGAGGGACATTCCATCCCCTGTCTTCCTGGTCCTGAGGTGGCTTTGCCAGACAGGGTGGCAGGAGAGTTCGATGGCAGGGTCCCTTGTTGCCTGGAAACCCACTCCTGCTCGTTGTCATGGCAGGCGGAGGCAGAGGCCGCACAGACCTGGGAGATGGCTGCTGAGGGCCTGCAGTTGAGCAGCAAGCGCCACCATGGGAGCCTTGGGTCCCCTGGGACTGCTGAGCTGGAAGCGTGGAGTCTGGGGGCACCAAGTCCTGGTGAAGGCCTGAGCAGAGTGTGCCTGGGAGAGTGAGTGGGGAGAGCAGCAGCCACCGGGCACTGCCTGTCCCAGTCCTGTCCCTACAACTCCCCATGCCTGAGCCACAGAGCCCGCAGCCACCGCTCCATGGGGAACAACTTGGGGTGGGGTGCCCTCTGCTCACCTTGGCCCCCCAGTCCAAGAGGGGACAGCAGTGACAGTCATCATGCAGCAGTGCTGGGAGCCAGCACTTCCTATGACTCTGTCTCGCCCATTCTTGTCAAACCCCACAAGGGAGGCACAGTCTTCAACTCAAAGGTGACACTTAGGGAAACTGAGGCCTAGCGGTTGAGGTCTTTGCCCAGAATTGGGACTTCTAACCCAGGCACTGGTCACTCAGTGGACCGCCTCTCCCAGTGTAGACTCTGGCCTTGCAAGGGGGAAACTGAGGCCTGGAGATGTGCTGTGCTGGGACATTGGGCTCTATAGATAGAAATTAGGACTATTGATAACAACAGTTAGGTTGGTCATGTCAATAGGCTGTGGGCGGCTGAGGCAGGAGGATCACAAGTTTGCACCCAGCCTAGCCAACTTGGTAGGACTCGAAGTAAATACTGCAACACAAAAATAATAGACTCAGAAGGTTAGAACTGCTTTTGATTGTTTTGTTGTTGTGTGTGTGTGGGGGGGTTTGGTTGGTTGGTGGTTTTTTTTGTTTTTGTTTTGTTTTTTTTTTTTTGAGACAGGTTTTTGCTGTGTAGTCCAGGCTGGCCTTGAATGCACTATGTATCCCAGGCTGGCCTCAGATTTGTGGCAATCTTCCTGCCTCAGCCTCCAAAGTGCTGGGATCACAGATGTGCACCATGCGCTGAGCCTTGGAGTTTTGAAGGCTTTAATAATTCCTGTAACTCAAAGGTCTTGACTTCTGCATCCCATTTATGCGCCTAGAGCCCCAGGAAGGAAAGGCCCTGAAAGGGTGAGGCATGGGTCTTCTTTGACTGTCCCTGTATGGTATCTGCTAAAATGACCTCAGGACCAGTCCAGCCGGAAGGGATGGACTCAGAAATGGGACTGCAGCTGAGCCTTTGAAAGAGCAAAAGATGTGTCCTGGGCGATGAGCATCATGGTGACTGCAGGTAGCTGCATGGAAGGCCCACGTTGGGTGTCACTTAGAGTCCTCCACGCTGGGCGTCACTCGCTGGCAGACTGCAGGACGGAGCAGAGCTGGACCAGGTGGGCAGCAGGAAGGACAACTGTGGTCCTGCCCTGCTGGACAGTGGAGAGAGGGCAGGGAAGGGAGGGTGCACAGCTGGCCACTCGCCCAGCACACCCAACCAGCTGGGGCTCCAAGTAGCACCGGGGCACAGCACCGGGGCGCAGAGGGGGACAAGGGCAAGGGCGTGCTCCTCCTCCAGAGCAGAATGTGGGAGCCGCCTGCTGGTGTTGGGGAGCCATGCGGCAGCTGTCTCCCTGGGAAGTGCAGGCCAGCCTCTGCACTCTGAGTTGAGGCACAGACTCAAGCTGCCTTATGTTTGGTTTTGGTCTTTGCTACTCAGGACTAGCCTGGGGCCTTTGCTCTGAGTTGTATCCTCGGCCCTTTTTATTTGTTCATTTTGAGACAGGGTCTTTCTAGAGTCTCTAAGTTGTCCAGGCTGGGTGGAACTTGTGATCTTCCTGTCTCAGCCCCCCAGAGTACTCTGTATCTACAGTTAAAGAGGATTTGTGGGTGACGAGATGGCAGCAGACAGCAGCAGCGCCCTCTGCAGGGGAGACCAGAGCTGGGCTTTGGGACTTTTGGGCTTTGGCCCTCAGCTGGGCTTTTGAGACCAGAGCGAGGCCCTCATCACCCTCCCAGCCCTCCCCACCCGCTTCCCTCCCCGCACCCAGTCCAGGGCCCACTCCAGGCTGGGTCCTGATTCTCTCCCAGGAGATTCACTGCAGGACGTAAGCCACCCTCTCCGCTTCATGAAGAGTCTGAGAGCCTCGGTGTGGGCACCAATGGGTGCTGAGATGACCTCCCCAGGCCTCGTGGGAGGCCTGTGATTCTAGCTTCAGCAGCCTGAGGCAGGAGGATTGTCATGAGTTCGAGGACAGCCTGAAATACACAGTGAGATTCTATCTCAATAAATAAATAAATAAAGGTACCACACGTTTCTAGGGCCACAGACTCCTCAGTAGCTCCTCGGGGCATCCAGGCCATGGCGCAAAAGGAGCCAAGCTCCAGGACCCTGCTCCTGGGCAGGAAAAGGATGAGCCACTCTGTGGTCAGAGCAGAGCCACACTGCCTGGCACTGCAGCCACCGTGGCCACCTGTGGCCATTGCCGTGAACTACAAACTATGCCTCCAGCAGAGCTCTTCTGGGTAGCAGCTCATTAGATCCTCACAACAGCCCTTTGGTGGCCCTCCCTGCAGCCTTGTGCCACTATGCCCAGCACGCCAGGCCTCTGTCCTATGACATCTGTCATTTTTATTATTAGGGTTTTTTGAAACAAGGTCTTTTTATGTAGCCCAGACTGGTATCCAACTCAGGGGCAACCCTCCTGCCTCAGCCTCCCAAGTGCTGGGCTCACAAGCATGTACCACCATGCCAGGCCTCGGACCCTTTATTTCAAAAGTGCTCAGCACATCTGGGAGCATTCAGAGGTGCACGTGGATGCTGTTCCATCCTTCCAAGCTTCTCTGTCCTGCCCCCTTTCCGTCTTACCACTCGGCCTTTCCTTCCCTTTTCATGAGGCTTCCCCAGGAGAGAAGCACTTGTCTCCGGGCTTTGATGCTTCTCCACCTTCTGGCTGCAGGCTACCCTTCTGCCCGGCTCTCATGGTCAGAAAGTTCTTCTTCAGCTCTACCCTGCATTCCTCTTGTTGACAGCACTCAGTTCCTTCTTTTTTCTCACCTCTGAACTTAGCCACAAAAATGAGAATGGCTGACAGAAACACTTCCTTTCTCCCTTTCCTCCTCACCCTACCTCCCCGGGCCCCGAGTTTCCGATCTGCCATCTGGCTGCATCCTCGCAGGCAGCATGCCCAACATCTTTCAGAGCAGGCCAGGAGGATGGGGAGCCAGGGGAGGGGCTGGTGCCACACCCCGTGCATCCGGCCACCTCAGCCTCAACCTCACAGCTGCGGTCCAGCTGCTCAGGCCTCCTGGTCCTCTTCTGTCCCTCTCCTTCCTTGAGTGTGCCCATCCCTCTGCACCTCTGTCCTGTCCCCTACACCAGGCAGCAAGGGCCATGAGGTGGCTGGGACAAATGCTGGTCTGAGTCCTCAGGCTGGGCACAGGCAGAGGTGGCCCCTGTATGTTGGGGGTGGGCAGCTGTTGCCCCTCCCACTCACTGCTTCCTGGCCCCTCTGCAGGACTTAGCATCTCAGTCAGGACACGCGGAGGTCTCTGGGTCCCTCCTGGTTCAGCTGGCTTTGACTAAGGTCCCATCTGTGAAGCAAGTGTCTCAGAAGGAGGCACCAGAGCTTGTCTGGCATCCCCATTGTGGGAGCGCACTCAGCGCACACCCCTGAGCTGAGGTCTGCAGGTCACTGCAGGAGTCCTTTGCCTCTGGGGTCTAGTACAAGGGACTCAGCCAGCTGGCAGCACTGCATTCTGATGGGGACCCAGATGCAGTTGGCCAGCGGGAGGCAGAAGCTGAGGGCCTTCCACTGGGCGAGCTCCCGGGAGCTCAGGACACATGGACTGGAGGCCCAGGGACCCCTGTCCATCCTGCTGCCCAGGACGCTGAGACCTGCTGTGCACCAGGCATGGCCACGGTCCTGGGCAGAGCCCTGTTCTGGGGGTTCTGATCAAGGATATGAGCACAGAAGAGGGCAGAGGGCAGGAAGTGTAGGAGAAAAATAGAGCAGAGAGGGTTCTGGAATGGGGCAGGGTGCTCTGATGTGGGGGTTCGGGACATGTCATCAGGAGTGACACTGCCTGACAGAGGCAGGGAGCACACCCTGGGGACAGCTGGGAAGGAGTTGGCTGGCAGAGTACAGAGCAAATGCAAGGTCCTGTAGCCAAGGTGCAGCCCTGCCTAGAAAGACCCCAGCAGGGTCCGAAGCAGAGATGGCGTCTGACAGGGAGTAGTGGGGGCTGCTGAGCAGAGGGACAGGGTCCCTTTGGCCACCTGTGGAGGACAGAACGGCAAGGGCAAAGGTAGGAGTGGGAGACCACCATGGAGGGGACTGGTGGCTTGTCCATCCAGCCAGGCCGGGCCGAGGCAAGTGCACTCAGAGCTCCGACCATCCAGTGGCCCCTAGAGGGAGGACACCTGCCGTCCACCTCAGCGTGGAGGGGACTGGAGTCAGAAAGAGGCCACCGCAAATAAGTCACAGGTTCAAGACTCATCCCAGGCCCTGGCACATCTAGCAGGGTACTGTGCTGGTGCCATTCCTCTGTAGCCCATGGGTATGCTGGCTGTGGAGCCTGTAGGTGGCATCCATAAGCACCTGTACCAGGGCCTGGCACCGACCAGTAGTAGGGACACGGTAAGTACTTCTTGGGTGGACGATGAGTGGATGAATGAACAGGTAGTCAGAGGGAAGGCTGAACGGGTGGAGGAGGCGGTGGGTGGGCAGAGGGAGGAAGGGCGGACTGGGTAGACAGGTGGATGGGGAGAGGGATGAATGAATGAATGACGGGGTAGGTGGCTGGGTGAGAACAGGAAGGAAGGGAGAGATGGAAGGAAGGATAGAAAGAAAAGAGAATGGGTGGTGGAGGGGAAAGGACAGGTGAGTGTAAGGGTAGAGGGGGAGGGTGGGAGGGGGGAGGGAGGAACAGATGGAGGGGTGAATGGATGGGAGGAACGGATACACCAGTGGTGGTGGCGGCGCGGCCCTGCCCACCTTACAGAGAAGAGTGTCAGGAGGCGGGTGGCAGGCCAAGGCCGAGTCCAGGGCAGAGGGGATCTGAAGTAGGCTTCTGCATGGCAAGAGTAGGGGCTGAGCCCAGCTGTGAGGGTGGCACCACAGTCCAGTTCTGCTCCTTCCTGGTGGTGCTGGCGGAGACGCTGCGTGCTGCAGCGGGGTCTGGGGGTTCCTGGGGCTCCTGGCACTTGCCGCGGAGGAGGGAGAGCTGCAGGGACGGTGGCCTGGGAGGGCTGCTCGGCCGCGGCAGGGGGTCAGCGCAACCGGCTCTGCAGCGAGGAGCAGGAGGAGGAGGAGGCTGTGCCACGAGGCTGGCCGGGCTTGGCACAGCCCAAATCCCCTCCGGCCGCGGCCGCCAGCCTTCTTCCCCCGCTTTCCCCGACCTTCTCGGCTGCCCAGAACCAACGGGTTAATTAGATAACGGAGCCTTTGATTAGCGGGGGAGGGGCGGCGGGAGGGAGGAGCGCGCCCTCGCGGAGGAGCGGGAGGGAGGGAGGAAGGGAGGGAGGGGCGGAGGGAGGGAGCCGAGCACAGCCGGGCTCTGCACTGCCGTGTGACTGGAAACCGTAATCGCGGAGAGAGGGAGAGACGAGACAGGGACGGACAGACGGACGCGGGATCTGACCAATGAGCGGGTGACGCCAGGAAGGAGGAGAGAGGGTCGATGTGCGGGACAGCGAGAGGCCGCCCGCGGGGCCCGGGGGCCGCGCGGCAGTGAGGGCGCGGGCGGCGCGGGGCCGAGGGACCGGGAGAGCAGCCGGCGGCGCGGGGCGGGCGAAGACGACTGCGGCAGCGGCCGGAGGACGGACGGCTCCGCGGCGGGCGGCGCGGCGGGCGGGGGGGGCGCGGGGAGACCCGGGAAGCCCCGGCGCCCCCCCCAGCGCGACCCCGCCGAGAAGCCCCGGAAAGCGGGGCGCGGGGCCCCCCCGCGCGGCCGGAGCATGCGGAGGGGGGGCCCGGGGCGCGGAACGAGGCCCAGCGGGAGCAGCGCCACCAGGGTGAGTGTCCCCAGCCCGCCCGGGGGGCAGGACGCAGGCGGCGCGGGGTGCGGCTGGGTCCCTGCCCGGTCACATTGGGGAACAAAGACCGCGGCCGGCCGGCCTGGCACGGGCGCAGACGCAGGCGCGCGGCCAGCCGGAGCGAGGGCGAGCGGCGGGCATCTGTCTGTCCCTCTGTCCGCGGGCTCTGGTCTCGGCACACAAACGCTCGCACGTTTTTATCTGGGTTAAACCGACCCTGCGGCCCGCAGGAGGAGGAGCGGATGTCCCGCACCTGCGCCGCGGGCGGCTGCGTCTTAGGCGCCGAGTCCCTGCGCGGTCTCCGCCGTGGCGAGGCCGGTGGTGCGGGCGGCCGTGCACCCCCGCCCCCGGCGGAGCGCTGTGTGGGTGCCCGTGCGCTCGGGGGCGCTGCGCGGAAGGGACGCTTGGCAGCCACAGGGGGAGTCCCAGCGCTGAGCCGTCCGTGCCGCTCCGAGGCGTCTCTGTGCCGTGCCGCGCCATGTCACTGCCAGGGATCCAGTATCCGCATCTGTAAACTGGGCCCCCTGACAGCTTTCCGACCGTCCCCGCGAGGCCTAAAGGAGACAGGCGGGTTCTTGGTGCAATGGAAAGGCTGGCAGCGATGTCTTTGCCATTGCCCTCGTCCAGGGTCCCCATGAGCCTCCACTTCCCCGCTCTGGTCCCCCGGAAAGCGCAGGGTGCAGGCTAGGAAGGGACAACCATGACTTCCCAAAGGACCTGAGGCCTCCTCAAAGCTCAGGCACAGGGTCCCCCAGCCCACTCATGCTCCATCAACACCCCCAGCGCCGGCCTGCGGCAGCAGCTGGCACAAGGCCCACCAGGCTGGCTTCGGCCAAGCACCTGCAGTCTCGGGCATAGGGGGCTGCTGGGGCCGCCAGGCAGGCGCTGTTGCTGTCGCGGACCCCACGAAGCCTTCAGGCTCCTGCCCTGCCCAGCCTCTCCCTGGGCCCACACCTCCCCACACCCTCTGTTCCGCACCTGGCACCCCCCGCGGTCCTGTGGGGCCGGTCTGGGATGGGACCAGGCTGGGTGGGTGGTGACAGAGGGGGACTGAGGACATGGGAGCTGCCCTTCTCAACACTGCTGGGAGGGAGGGAGCAGGGTGCTGGTGGCCGCCTCGCCCTGCACTGCCCCTAGTCCTCTCCCACCTGCCTCTCCTATATCTGTCTTTGGAGCTGAGACAAAGACCTAAGTCTAGAATCTAGCCGGTTCCCCCACTAACTTGCCAGGAGTACTTGGGCGAGAATTTCCTCTCTCCTGGCCTCAGTTGTCTCCTGGCCTCAGTTGTCAGTTGGCACAGTGGGCACAAGGTCCTTGCCACCTGGAGAGGACAAGGTGTGTGTGGGGTGGCCAGCCCTGCTCTCTGCAGTGCCCATCTACCCTCCCGGCCCATTGGTCCCAGGCGACACGGCCTGGAGGTACCCATCCCCCACTGAGCCTGTCCCCTGTCCTCTCTCGCAGCCCCCCAGCATCCAGGCGGAGCATGAACATTGAGGATGGCTCGTGCCCACGGCTCCCCGTGCCCCCCGCTGCCACCCGGTAGGATGTCCTGGCCCCACGGGGCACTGCTCTTCCTGTGGCTTTTCTCCCCACCCCTGGGGGCCGGCGGAGGCGGCGTGGCCATCGTAGCAGCCGCAGGAGGGGGCTCCCCGCCGGCTACCTCCTGCCCCGCCGCCTGCTCCTGCAGCAACCAGGCCAGCCGGGTCATCTGCACGCGGAGAGAGCTGGCCGAGGTCCCTGCCAGCATCCCGGTCAACACGCGGTACCTGAACCTGCAGGAGAACGGCATCCAGGTGAGCGGCACTGGGCCTGCACCTGGGCACTTACTAGCTGCTCTGCCTGGGACAGGGGTCGGGCAAAGCCCTCTGTACAGCCTCAGTCTCTCCATCTGGAAAATGGAGACCTGTGCAGGGCTGAGGGCGGGGTGCCTGGACGAGGTGCTGGCCGGAGAGTGATGGGGCAGGCACAGTTGTGCATGGCTCAGGGGCTGCACAGGTTTGCATTGGCTTCCTGAGGTTGGGTGAGTGGCACATGTGCGCTGAGGCCATCACCATCTGATTAACTATGACTGTGAATGAGACCAGTGGGGGGACCCAGCGGGAGGTGTGCAGAGCCAAGTGAGTCTGTGGGGCTGGAGCTCCCAGCCCCTCCTCTGGGAAGGGCACTTGGTGGAGCCCTGTCCCTTCACAGGCCTTATAGCAAGTGGCCTCCCTGACCCAGCCAGATCTAGCCAGAGGCTCAGCCCCTCGGGGTGGAGAAGGAACTCTCATGGACGGCCTTACCCTGGGCTCAGCTAGAGGGCTGGTGAAGCACAGTGAAGGGGCAGGAGCCCAAGGCAGGGTCCTGGGGCCACGCCCCCTCCCCAGCTGCCTCCCATCCCTGTGTGCAGCAGTCCTGTGCCCTGCTGCATCTTGGGCTGCTGTCTCACGTCCCTGAGGACCCCACAGTAGCCACTCATCTGCCACCACCCACCTGCCCCCAACCGTCCTGCTCAATCCCTTCTTTCAACCAAGTGGCTCTGTGCTGAGCCTGGTTCCGGGTGGGGCCCAACACAGGACAGGCCTGCACCAGCCTCTTTGCAGCCACACACAGCCGAGTGCCGCTTGTGGACACAGTTCATTGCTAACTCACACGCTGGGTTGTATGAGTTGTCACACATCATAAAGCACCTACTTTAGTGGCCATCGTTAAGGAGGAAAAAACAGAAGTAGACATACGAACACTAGCCCAGCATGGCGGTGCACACCCACTCTCCCAGCACTCGGGAGGCTGAGCCAGGAAGACTGCCGTGAGTCCGAGGCCAGCCTGGGCTACATAATGAGTTCAAAGCCAGCCTGAACTACCTAGCATGATCTTGTCTCAAAAAAAACAAAAAAAACCCTCAAAAAGTAAAAGTAATCCTTTCTTTATTTCTTTTGGTGCTGAGGTTGAACTTGGGACCTTGAACTTGTAAGTTAAGCATCAGAACAACTGAGCTACATCCCCAAGCCAAAAATAGTACTTTCTAATTATCCAAATGAAGAAACCCCCCCCCAGATCCAGCACTTAGATATAAACAATTTTGTTTTATAGACATTTTGTTTTAATGTTCCAGGTCTTTTTTGTGCTCATGTATATACATTTTTATTATTTCTTACAGAGTGAATACAAATTAATTTAGAAAAACTAGGAACTACACCTAAGTAAAAACACAGAGACAAAATCCATTGGCCAGATGCCATAGGCTCCAGCCACTGGTGACCCACGCAGCCCCTGCTGGCCCCGGCTCGCGGGAACTGTTGGAGTTTTTGAGACAGGATCTCAATTTATAGCCCAGGCTGACCTCGAACTGGCAGTGATCCTCCTGCCTCAGCCTCCTCAGTATAGGCATGTACAACCACACCTAGGTTATTGCTTTTTTTTTTTTAATGAAAAATAGAATCACCTTTTATACCAGACTTAAACTGTTTTCATTGGCACCTGCTAGCATAACTGTGAACACCTTTCTCCCCAGCATCAAATACTCTCCTCTGGTGTCATTTGTATGAAAGTATAGTATGCCTGGGTATGGGCATTCTGTCATTTAACTTGTCTCTTCCTAAAGACAGGGCATCTGTGTGTGAGAATACTATACAGCCATAAAAATGACACCAGAGAAGAATGAGTCCCTTTGGTATTGGTTGTTGTTATTTGGTATTGGGGCCTGAACCTAGATCCTTTGCATTGAACTACATGCCCAGCCCTTTTAATTTGTATTCTGAGACAAGTTCTTGCTAAATTGCTAAATTCCCCCAGGATGGGGTCAAACTGGGACTACTCCTGCCCCAGGCTTGCTGAGTGCTTGGATCTTTGGCACACACCACCACAACTGGCTAATTGGGTTTTGTGGACACAGGAGCAACACCTCAAGGGACAGCCTGTCTT
>PVIR01018906.1:0-32721 GCA_004026965.1 Petromus typicus | reverse complement strand
TTTTTTTTTTTTTTTCACTGAGGAGCTATGTCTAATAAATATATTCTCTTCTGTGCGGTTCTTTTTCTCTCTGTGTGCTTTACTCTGAGATTTTTTTTTTCTGACTTAACTTCCAATTTACTAATTTGCTCTTCAGATGTTTCCAATCTGCAGTTGAATCCCCGCAATGCATAATTTATTTTTTGATTCCTTTCTATATATAATCCTTAGTCTTCTTATAAAGTTCTCAGTCCTGACTTTTATTTCCTTGAGAGCTTAGGTAGCATATTTCAAAGTCTTTGCCTGACAATTCCACCATTTGAATCCCCTGTTTGTCTGTTAGGAAAGCATCATTGCCAAGGACTGAGCTCATTCCTGGGACTTCTGTCCTCCCCATGTGATCCCTTCCTAATTCTAGTATTGTCTTAGAGCAAGCTTGATCTGAATTACATTATCATTTCTGAAAGTTAGATTTTATTTATTTATTTATTTTTTTGAGAAGGGTCTCGCTTTGTGGTTCAGGCTGGCCCTGAGCTCAGCCTCCAACTCACATCACAGCAATCCTCCTGCCTCTGCCTCCCGAGTGCTGGGATTACAGGCGTGAGCCACCATGCCCGGCACTGTGGTATGTGATACTGGTTGCTGCTGGGCGTGAGTCTCCATGCCCAGTATTGTTATGTGGTTACCGGGGAAGGAACCCAGGTCCTTGCGCTTGCAAGACAGGCACCGGAACCACTGAGCCCAATCCCCAGCCCTGAAAGTTAGATTTTTTACTTTCAGGTTTTTTGCCAGTATCATTATTTTAGAGGGTTCACTCTTAAATATAAGATAGATCTCTATGTTTTGACACAGAAAGATGTCTAAGGCAGAAGGTGCAAAATAAAGCCCCTAATGACAAATGAGAAAATGAACATTTAGTATTTATTGAGCTCTCATTGCATATGAGAAACTCTTCTTAGGGCTTTAAATGTATTGGTTAATTTACTTTTCAGAAGATCTCCAATGGTTAGTCACTTTTATTATTCCAATTCTATAGATGAGGAAACTGAAGAAAGAGAAGTTAATGAACTTGCTTGGGTCACACACCTAGTGTATAATATACACAGGATTTAAATACAGGCTTTTTGACGTCAGAGTCACCACAACAAATCACTGTATTAGCACACCTCCTCCAAATTTTTCCACAGAATACACCAAACTGTAATAAGGACTTCTTATGGGCTTTGAAATTGACTGTGATTTTACTTTATATTCTGCATTTTTGATGTTCAATGTGGCAGCCACCACTATTTAAATTTAAGGTATTTAATAAAGTAATTAAATTTAAATAGGGTTAAATGTCACTTCCTCAATTACAGTAGTTCTATTTCAAGTGTACGCAATAGCCACAGGTAGCTAATGGCCATGTAGTTGAATAGTGCAGCTATAGAATGCTTCCATCATTATGAAAATCTTATTGGACAGTGTGTTCTGTAGACTTCAATACTGTTTGAATTTTTTATAAGTATATATTCATGATTTACTTTTCTAATTAAATAGAAAGGATAAGTGACAGAAAGAAAATATGTTTACTGAAAGCCCAATTTCTTTCTTTCTTTTTTTTTTTTTTTTTAACTTGGCCATACCTCTCTTCTACTTTCTGGAGCTACTGAGAGCTTTTCCTTCTCCTAAAAATGGCCCCTTCCAATATTTTAAAACAATGCGATAATTAAATCTGTGGAAAGCACTTTCACATAATACCTGTATGGGTTTCTTAGAAATATAGTAGCATGTACATGGGGCTATATTTTGTTTGACTATTTGCAAGCTTTGAAAATGTGTTCTATTTTTAAAACATGTTAACCTAATCATATATTTCTTTGAAAGACTGTCTCAGAGACATGTTGGCAAAACAGTCATGATTTATTTTACTACAGGTCAAACTCACTGATTGTGTCTATGAAATTTAAATTATAAAACTGAGGAAAATTTGTTTAAAAGATATTATTTCTATTCATGAATTATACAAAGGATCAAAGAAAATTTGATCTTTAAAGAATGTCTTCATTCACCAAAAATAGAATAGCTTTAGTTTTCTCTTCTAAATTCTCTTATAAAATGAAATTTGGAAATATTTATTCTGAACTTGACTAGATTTCTAATAATTGACATTCTGTTCTGTGAAGTAAGATTGACCTGGGTGGTCACAGGTTTCTGGCTGAGGACCAGGAAGGGACACCCTATTGTTATGTTTTACAAAGTTGAACTTCGGTAATAAAATAAACTGACCTGTGACCTGATGAGCAACCTTACCTAGTGCCGGAGGACTTTGGGTTGAATATAAAGGGCCTTAGGGAGTGAGCAGAGGATTCTCTGTTAGATGAGAAGCTTATAGGATGAGTTTCTTGGATTATAGTGTGTCCAACCTAATGGCTCATCTTAAGTTTTATACCCATGGCACTGTCACTAGCTGTCCCTATCCTGGTTAGACTGAGAAAATGTGCAATAGTAAACAGATTCTACTGTGGAGCAGCTATAGCTCTGCTCTGCAATGTGTTTTTTTTTTTAGAATCCAGGGAAAGTAATCATTTTCCATGGGCGACATTCTCTTCTCCTGGTAACAGTAAAAGCAAACATTACTGCATCACATAGTTTCTTTAAGGCTTCTGACTTAAAACAGTGTATGTCATATCCATTCTCATTTCAATGGACAAGTTTAGTCACCTGACCAAATCTGACACTAGTGGGCAGGGAGTTGTCATCCTCTTTTAAGGAAGGGTAGTGTACACTGGACAGCAATAATAAAATCTACCACATGGTTTCATGGAAATATGTCAAATGTGAGCTGAAAATAGATAGTAAGTAAGGCACAGATCAAATGGAACTGAATAACAAGGTTAATTCCTTTTTATCTCTCCTGTTCACCACTCCCATTGTTTCTCTCTCCTTGTCCTTCTCTACTTTCAAAAATGTACACAACTCTAGGTACTGGGTTTAAATCATAAGAATGTGTGATAGCATATAATAATTAATGGATTATGCTAAGTTGAGTAAGAAAGTCCAACTGAATTGGGTGAGTATAGTTCTGGGTCTGGCTGATGAGGTTTACTGAAGACAAAAGACCAACCCTGGGCATGAGTGGTACCACCAACAGGCTTATTATCTGAGTAGAAGAAAAGGGAAATGAGGAAGGAAGGCTGGCTTCTGTTTCTTTTGCTGAGCTCCAGTCTTCACCATCTCACCTTGGATGTCATCTCCTAGGTTCCTACACAGACCCTTCTGGCCCCTTGTACAGACTTGCATGATAAACTGTGATGTGCTCCAGGCCTTTGACGCTCAGTGCACAGACAGCTCTTCTACACTCTTCCTCACTCTTCCACACAAGACTCTGCAGGCAGCCATTATTAGCCACTCTTGTAAATTCTTATACATTATTATATCTTGCATTAAATCTGTTTCTCTAGTAAGCACCAGCTGACACAGGATGTCAGAGGTGAATAATATGCACAAACTCATTGTTTATTTTAATACACTACTAAGATGAAATTACAAGTTGCAAATTTCCTCTCCCATTCTTTCATGTACACATCTAGTCAGTGGGGAAGAAGTTTGTGAATTTGTTCTCTGGAAATATTAACATCTGAGTCTCTGGCCTGATATAATGCAAGGCAAATTTAAGGACAGGTAAAACATGAGGAAAGCAACATGGTTAAGTGATATTTTTGTATTTAATATTGGTCTTCCCTTCCAATGGCAGCCAGATTTATACCTGCTTTCTCTATTATGCTCACTCTGAGGAAAAAACAGCAATATCAAAGATATCTAGAAAAAGTCCAGTCAAATTATCCTTATAACTCATGGCTGAGTAGCCCCTCCAAAAGCTTCCATTTGGCTTGTAAGTGTTGTACTGTAAAAAAGAGATGGGCAACTAGGAAATATTGGTCAATGGAGGAAACAGTTAACTTGACAGACTGGAACTAGGATGCATAAAACTAAACTACCAGGAAGAAATGTGATATCTTAGAAGTAAAAACACTGGAAAAACTATTACTAGTACTCCCAAAGAAATAAGAAAGGAATAGAAGTGTATGGTAAAGTAACACTGAGAAAACACAATAGCCAATGAAATCAAAACCAAAAATGCAATAGCAAGGTTGAAAGACAAAGTCCAGACTATCTCTAGAACAGATAGCAAAGCCACAGCAAAACAAAAAGAGCAGCAAATAATATCAGAGGATAATGCATATGCTATAGCATTCAAATAACTAGAGTTCTAAAAAAATAGAAAATTGGCAAAAGAGAATTATGTAATTCCAAAATGTTCTTAAACTGAAGGGACTAGACCCTCCAGACAGAAAGGGCACATCTAGTGCATTACACACAAAGAGATCAAGTCACTCTAGTCTTAAGTTTGCTTAGTTAACTAAGAAAGATGAGATTATGAAGTGCTCTGGGAGGTAGGAACTAAGGACACTGAGTTTCACTACTTCCGGCCTCCCTCCCTGCCCAGGCAGAGACTTTGAGTCCACAGATAAGCTTCTGTTTGTGTGCACAGGAACATCACTTGCACATTGGTTGGAAAATCCCTGCAGCTCAACTGAAACATGGCAGTGACCACTAAGTATGGCTAGATGGGAGGGCTTGTGAGCAGGATGGCGGTTCTCGAGTGATACCTAAGCTGGGCTCCCTAAAGTACAACAGAAATGCCAAGGAGATTTTGAGGTCTGAGTTATTACTCATGCTCTGAATCACAGCGGAGGCTTCACTGCAAATTAATGGAGCTAAATTTTGACTGGAAACATCATATGTGAATCATCTGTGCATCATGACTGTGCTCATTAAAGAAATTGTCAGCATCTTCCCAGACATCATGGATGTATTGGAAATTCAGGCTCTGCATAAATAATTTATTTCTTCATGAATTTAGAGGGAGCTGGGATGAGGAACAAGGAAAGTGACCAGTGGGAAGGGAAGGTTGGAAGCTAAGGAAGATGGAAGGGGAAGGATCTGGAGTGAGGCCAGGTAGTGGAGAGAAGAGGATGAAGAGGAAGAGGAAAAGGAAGAGGAGGAGGAGAAAAAGGAGGAAGAGGAGAAAAGGAGGGAGTCTGACAGGCTCTGCTCACAGGTGAAGTCAGCCAGGGGCTCCAGATTGGCCTCCAGCCATTAAGTGGGCAAAGGCTTGCTTCCAGAGTGATCCTGTGACTGCACATCCAGTCTTCTTAACACTTTTTCCATAGATCAGTGGAGCATGGATTGGTGGTCTTTAGTGGGTCTGATTTTCTCCTATAGCTTTGTTGGAATCATGTGTACATGATCCCAAGTGCATAAGACCCTGGGGAGCCTCCTGACCCCTCACTCCTAGATTTTCTTTCAAGACATCTGGCAACTAGAATATGCAAGGTAAGGATGCCTGGGAGCTGAACTGCCCATCCCAGGGCCTTACAATGGCTGTAATGGGACCCGAGGAACAGTCCAAGACAAGAGGAAAAAGAGGATTTGGAAAGCAAGACAAAACAAGAAGGGACTGAGGATGAAGACACAGTTTCCAAGATTGGTTCCAATTAATAGTGAGTAAAAGCCTTTCAACCAAAAGCCCTTGAAGAGGTCCCATTTGGCCTTGCTATTCCTATGCTAGGTATATACACAAAAGAGTTGAAAGATTCATATCACAGTGACATATGTGCACTCATGTTTATTGCAGCTCTGTTTGTGATAGCTAAATTTTGGAAACAACCAACAGGAGACTGGATAAAGAAGATGTGGTTCTTTTATAGAATGGAGTGTTACTCTGCCATAAAAATGATAAGAATGAGTCATTCATACTCAAATAGATATACCTTCAGGATATCCTCGTAAGTGAAATAAATAGGTCATAAATGTGTAAATATTGTATCTTTTCCCTGGTAAGAGAAAATGAAGATGTAAATGAGTTCTAGAATATATAGTTGATATTGTGAAATAGAAAATATTTAAAAAGAAGTGGGGAGTAATGGTAAGTAATGAAGGGAAAAATAATGTAATGGTAATAAAAAAAGGAAACAAAGCTTATGTATGCAGGGGTGGGGTACTATAGGTTGGGTAGGGGAATGAGAAAAAATGAGAATTAAGTCGTGTCATATACTGGTACAAATTCTCAATCCTGAATGTGACCATGATCTGTATTTAAAATGTACCAATAAAGATTTGAATTTTTAAAAAGTTACATATGACTGTGTAGGCCCTCAAAGGATCAGGTGATGCTTTCTCACTTTGTCTCAATCATCTTCTTCCTGAAATCTCCTCCTCTAGGCTAGTAGATGTGTGGATAAAAGGTGGTACCTAGGCAGGTGCCTCCGACCGTAAGATGAGAAAGTGTATAAAATGAGAGCTAAGAAGAAAAAATATGAGGAAAGAATTAAAGTTGTCCACATCATTTATTGTGGAGTTAAAATTCAGCACAGATGACTTGAAGGATTCATGCTGGGAACTAGGATCAATCCCTCTGGGACTTGTGCCTCTGAGACACAGGATGAAGTAAGTGGACAATACAGTCATCCCTCAGGCTGTACCCAATACATTCTTAAAAAGTCAGAGGCCTGAATCCCACATGGAGAGCCTATGTAGGACAGAGAAGAAGTAAATGATTTCCTTGCCCTGACAGCTTGATTAAATGTATCAAACCTGTTATAGAAGATAACCTGGGAGCCAGTCAGCAATGCAATCCTGGATAGAAAAGGATCACAGAGACCACTCCTTGAGTCCCAGCTAAGAACTGAGCAGTACAGCAGAGGCCCAACAGTTACACACACTCTGTGTGTGTGTGTGCGCCCGTGTGTATATGGATGGACATCACATCCTCAACAGTCTCTTCCTTGGACTTCCCACTTATCAAGCCACTGTCAGTGATGTGGTCTGCTACAGGGGACCTCGTCCGCTCAGGTGTTCATGATCAGCCAACAGGGTGAGTGAACTGGCCTTGAAATCTCCACGAGTCTTTGAAGGCATGGTTTCACCTGGAGTCAGACCTACTCTAGGACCTGCCATCAATGTTGGTTTCCAAACCTTTATAGCACCTTGCCCCATGGAAGCCTCTTCAAACTTCTTTGCACTTTAATAACTATTATATCATTGTCTAGGTGTTCTGAAAGCAGGGAACCAGGAAACAAAGGAAAAGAAACATGGTTTTCCTTTTCAGAGTGCAGGGTTGCTCTTGGTGGTGCTCATGAGTGGTGGAAGACTTTGACCTGCAGTCACATCTGCTCCCACATGTGGGTGCCCCCTGGCATTTGCTGAGCCCTTACTCTGGGTGTTGTCAAAATCTCCACTGTTGCAGACTTTACATGTAGTATGTGGAAGAGAATGTGTATCTTGAGGGTGTAGAAAAAATAAATAAGCTAATGGGTGGCTCTGATAAATGCACATGGTGATGAGTGCTATGCAAAAAAGAAAGTAAGTAGAGTGATGGAATGACAGCAGAGGGTGAGTAATCAGTCAACAGTGGCCTCTCTGAAAGGAGACGGTTAAATAGTCTGAATGATGTTGAGGCTGTCAGGGAAGAGCCAGCCAGAGATGATCTGGGCAGAGAGTTCAGGCAGAAGTGAAAGCAGGCACAGATCCCATGTACAGCAGGGAAGTGGAATCCAGTGAGCTGGGAAGACAGAAGGGCAGAGTTTTCTGGGTCTTCCCCTCCAGGTAAAAAGTATCAACTGCATTCTCAATGTAAAAGAATGGATCCCATAACCTGACATGGACTTTTAAAGCCCAGGGAAATGCAACCAGAGGTTCATCTCTAGTTGTTCTAGTTTCTTTGAAACAGGGTCTGCTTAGTTTCTCAGCCTGGGCTTAGACTTGCAGTCTTCCTGCCTTTGTCTCCCAGAGTTCTGGAACCACAGGCATGTGCCCAGAATTGGTCTACATTTGGTTTCCAAAAAAAGGTAAGTTGGGTTATGGCAACTTAACTCAGAAGTTGATCTCAGAAGTTGGCTCAACTATCTATCCTCTTTCACTTTCCTCTTTTCCAAACTATTCTCTCATTCTTTATGCACTGTGTATTTCACTAAAGTGTGGAAGGGAAGAACAGATTCTCTCAGAGATGAGTCATTAAATCTTTCAGAGGAATTTATATTTTTAAAGTTTAGTCACCCACAGTGAATTTCTCACTGGGAGAGGTTCAGATGGGAAAAGGGAAGTTTTCTGGCTAACTGGCAGATATGCTGGTCAGGCTGGACATTTACATGACAGCTTCTTGTTACTGTGGTAAAATACTGCTTCTTAGTCAATATATCTGTGAAGGAGCCTGAGAGTTTACTTTTCTAATAAATTTACACATTCTGCTGTGGCTTGTGGGCCATACTTTGTGAACTTTTAGAAGACTTTAATATGTTAAAGAAAAGCTTAATTACTTAGAATGGCTTTCTGGGTACTTATTCATTCATTCTTAATGGAATAAGGACACATCACCCCAAAATGTACCACTTTGGCATAGGAGTTGTTGAGAGCTGAAGGAATTTGAGAAAAATCAGACACAATCTCTGATCTTTTCCTATTTACCTAAAAGCAGGGTATCAATTTTCCTGTGGAAAAGAAGCTTGAATTTGTATTCCTCCGCTGTCCTAGCTGTAACTCTCCAAGCTTGTCTGTTTTTAAAGTTGTTCATTTTTTGAAGTACCATGCATCCATAATATTGATATTAAATACAATGTACATGCTTTTCTTAGTCCACTTTTTGTCAGTTTATTTCAAAGGCTCAACTCACTAAATACAAGATCGTAGAAGACAACTTTTCCTTCTCCAAAGTTAGGTCATTACAATGTTTGTTGATTACTAGACCATCATATTTAAAGAGATGAATGAGTTTTCTGAGGAAATAGTCAAAATCTGTGCTTTCAGTGAGACTTTGGAAAGTTGGACACATCTGGAACCAGGTGTTCCTGATCTTCAGCCAGTGGTATTCAGAAGAATATTTAAAACCTGTTTATCTGAGAACAAAGGTCCTGATTTGTAGCGTTTGTTGACTTTTGTGACATGAATTTCTCAACTGGGCTCAGTTTCAGCTCTTGTCTTGAAATCACATATTTAATGTAGGTGCAGAGAAGGATAGATATAGGGGATAATCCCAAGAACCTGTGTAATATACAGCCAAATAATTACAAAGTGGTAAGTTTTTAGTATTTACTACTGTTGATTTTAATGTAATATATCTCCTTAAATATTTTATAATTAAATTTTTAAAAAACAATGGCCTATCTACTGAGTAATTCACACAATTTCTGGACATTCAGCAAAGTTTTCCTCAGTTCTGTTTGGCCCGTTGATAGCTTGGATCTGAGGTAAGGGAGTTCCGGGAAAGAAGCAACTTCCTTGAACAGATTCTCCATTTCTATCTCAAGGAGCTTCAGTGCTCAGCCATTTCTTTCATCCTGGCTATCAGGTGAGCTCCTGGCCTTGGAATTCTGGTCTTTCTCAGATTCGTGTGGTGGGTGCAGGTGAGTAACATTAGAGATATTAGAGATGATAGAAGACAGGGGAAACAGTGTGGGAAGAGGCAGCCCCCCAGACGCAATAGGCCTTCTGCCCCTTGGGATATTACTTATGTTTTATTGTTAAATTTTTCCAGTTCTCTGAGATAGATGAACCAGTTGAGGCCCAGAGAGGAAGTGGCGTTTGCCTGAGGTTACACAGCTAAGGAGTTCTGGAACTGAGACCCCCAACCCAGGGATATCTGACGCTAAACTTGTTCACTTTTATGGATCAACATAACCAGCACCTAAGCTGTGTATGGAACTCTAGTTTGGGGAACATTATCCTTGATGATTCTGATGACATCATCTCAATATCGACAGCATAGAGAAACTGATTACCCTTTAGGTATCTAGAAGCTTTGAAAATCTCTTTACCCACTATGAATAATTTTATTTCTAAATATTTGTTCTTTGTGATAGCCTTCACTTATATTGTAAAATGAAATTTCCAAATTTGCCCTTATGTTATGATTTCTAAGAGTGCATGTTTTGTTCTTGGGTGCTTCTTTTTCTCTCCTTTCCTTGTGGATTCAGTATCTTATTTTTTATATCAAGACTTTCAGTTATTTTGTCATTTCACTTTCTCCTATGAATTCTTTTATTTTAACCTCAGTTAATTTTATTTCTTTAGGAAGGACAATGAAGAGCATTGTAAATGCCAGGGACTTTAGGTTGTCATTGGTGTCTAAGAATGAGCCTTGGTCAGAGGCTGTGCTTTCCTGGGCTCTGGTTGATGGAGGACTCACTCTTGGGAGAGCTGGTTTGGCTACTGCACTGGGGTCAGGGCTCAGTGTCCACTCCTCTGCTGAGCTGTCTGTGTTATCTAGGGAGACAAATGGAAACTGGCTGCCCACAAGTCATAAACCAGGTTGCCTGCCTTCTGGGAGCCAAGTGTGAGAAGGGGGCTCATGACCCAGTAAGTTGTCCTGACCCTAACTCCTCTGTTCATCGTGGAATTCCTGCCCACTGCTCTTACAGGCCGATGGCCGAGCAATTCTTTGGGTAGACTTTGCAGAGAGCCAACTTGTGACTTTCTGCTACCATGGAGGTGAGGATATGGGGGTGTCAAAAAGTTTATATTTAGCTCATCTTGCCCATTTCTATTTCACCTCCACCTTCAGAATTAGTAGTTCCTTCCAATACTGAGTCTGTCTGGAACTCCGCCTTTGTAGATTCTGCAGTCGAATCAGCGGCTTGTCAGCTTGTTTTGGCACTGACGTACATTCCACCCATCTCTGTCACCACTCATGCATTTCCTTCCCAGCTTTTCAGCTCTGAGAGGCAGAGCAAGTTCTCAGGAAGTTTGTCCTGCCAGTTCTCTTGTCCTTGAGCGTCTTATCTGTAGGCTCCCTGAAACTTAGTTAGTCTGCGAGCTCTCTCATAATAGTCTCATAGACTTATCTTTTTGCTTAAGTAGCTTAGAGTTAATATTCTATTGCTTACAACCCAAATAACCCTGCTAGACAGTGTTCATCGGGCTGATCACTTGATCAAACAGACACTTTGCCATTACTTTTGTCTCTTCCTATACAGTGAATACCACAAGGCTGCATTATAGTCGGTACCCAGAACTGGACACGGAAGGCCCGTGTTGACCTCTGGCTTGGCGTGGTGGCCATCAGAGCTTCCCTGACGAGGCCGGAAGTCATTCTGCATTCCGTTCAGAGGCTGCCTCCTCCTTCTCTCACTTCCCTCACAATTAGTTGACTGCCTGGCCATTCCACTGCTGTTATTTAACTTTTATTATGAGAATATCTCATCTCCCCAAATAATTCCTCCTCCCACTTTAAAGAAGACAGTGGGTTCAACACAAAAGAACAAATGAGGCCATTTTTTATTTATTAAATTAATTAATTAATTAATTTAGTTTACCTTGAATGTAGATGATTTAACCTAAACTTTTTTTTAAAATATTTTTTTAACTCTTAAATCACTTTAATAATAAAAATCACTACCTACAGAACACCACTTTGTGGTAGGTCCTTGGTCTTTTATGTGTTCTTTCCAACAATGATGTGAGTGAGATAATGCCATTCCTATTTTAGTACTGACAAATGGAAGCTCAGAAAACTTTTAACTCAAGGATACATTCTTAGTAAGTGAGAGCATCAGGATTTGAACTCAGGTAAATCAGACTCCAAAGTCCATTCTTTGTAACTTTACTCTATCCTATATATTGAACCTGCTACAATTTAACACTTTGAAATCTGGTTGGTTTCACTAGTGAGCAAAGCTTTATGGAATGTATATATTTTAGCCACACAGACACATAGCAACTTTCAAATCTATCAGTGAGCCTTTACCCCAAATAAGAAAGGATTACAAAAGACAAGGGTGCTACTGCCAAGTGCCTCACACAGAGAATGCAGCAAGAGCTGCTGGAGTCATTTTGGATGGTACAAGGAGCGGCTTATAAAATGGAGAAGATAGGATGGATCTTGGTACATTTCTGAAGAATGAGATCTATTAGAGTGATTTCTTCTGGGGAGTTCTGTGAGGGAAAACACACGGCTGGAGTCATTTAAAAATGAACTGTTGAAGCTTTTCAGGGACCAATCCTCTTGATATGGAGAGGACAAGATACCTTTGTAGGTAATTTTAGTCTCTGATTTTTGTAAAGACTACTTGTTATGGTACATGGAGATTTTTCTGAGTTTCAGTCTCTGTCTAAGTACCTAAGAAATCTCCCAGAGTGAGTCATAAGTGACTGTGTTAGGATCCAGATAATTGAGGAAGCTTCCTGTGGATGCATTCTCTGATGCTCTCCTTCAGGGTTCTATTGGTCAGCCTTGAAAAGCCCAGGTCCTGCCTAGGGGCCTTCCAGGTATCTGGTGCCACTGAAGCAGATCCCAACTCTACCTCATTTTGAATTCTGTCGCTTAAGTACACGTCTGTGGTCCCCAGCCAACCCCTAAGGCAGCTGGGAACAGTGACATACGCTAAATAGTCTGGCTCCCAAAGAGCCAGAGCAGGCCTGCTGAGAGGCCCATAAAATCTCTCCTGCAATTCTTTGCCTCCATATGCTCTAAGAGGTGTTTGTTCGGCATTTGTTCTGCTTCAGGCTGGTGGGTGCAGAGGGAGCTCGGCTAATGGCATTGTTTACTGAGTTAATTGTTCTGTTTGATCAGAGGCTCTTCTAGGATGCACAGGGAAATGAGGTGTTTGGTCAGGATTTTCCTTGGGAGCAAAATTTACCTCACAACTTGGAAAGGAGAAGAAGAAAAAAATAAAGTCAGAGAAAAGGGAGGAAAAGAAGCCAGTGATAATTGCCTGGCTGTGCAAGGCAGAGGGCTCATGTATTATGAACAATTAGTCTACACCAAGTTAAAGCTTAGTTCTTTTCTGGCTGGCAGATGAAGGAAGAAAAAAATATCACATACTTCTATTTATAATGTTTACATTATTTATTTCCAAAAAATATTTCTATAATTTGTAACAGAGAACATATGAGATAGGACTATTATAACAAGAGATCAGACACTACACTAAACTCAGGGAGAAATAATCATATTGAAACCCTAGCCTAATTTGGCTAAAAAATAAGTATTGAATTAGTCTAAGATGCTTAAAAATAAAGCTAAATCATAAATGAAGCACTCAGGAGACCTGATTTTCTCTGTCTAATGAAGGGAAGCATGCCAGATCAAGAGGAGAGAGAAATTATTTCCTGATCATACATTCGGAGAAGATATATTGAGAGGGTAATTTTCCTTATCATCTTCACCCCATGGGGTTGTTATAAAATAGCTAAAATAATTCAGGAATAAGTATTTTGAAAACATATATAGTGGTTACAAACATGGTGCTCTTGCTACTATTGGAAACAATTTCTTCAGTAGTAATTTCATTTTTGGACCAGCTTCCCAGGGAAGTGGAGCTGAGCAGGATATACCTGAATTTCCTTATCACCTACTGAATTTCTTCAGTTTACTTAGTTTTATTTGTCTTCAAAATTAAGTAACTGGGGTTTGAGGAGGAGGTCTTTTGTGTAGATATTAAGATCGAAGAGCACTTTTTTTGGTAATACCAGGGATCGAACTCTGGCCCTTCTGCTTACATGGTAGATGTGTTATTACTTGAACTAAATCCTCAGCCCTTAAAGAGAATGTTGATAGAGGAATAAAATACAGAGTGAATTATAAAATAGGAAATAAACAAAGCTGGAGACTGGCAGCCCCAATCCTGTTTAGGAACGACTCTTCCAACCAAATGCTGTGGCTTCATTTGTAACTTAGCAGATTTTCTCTTTGCTTCTCATCCTCTGTCTAGCATAAATGGGAACTAATGAGTCACGTATAGCTTTAGTGAATAACATATTGTTGTGGTGCTCCTGTGCATTTTACTAAATTAAAGCCAGAAATTCTTAGATGGACATGCAGATTTCCAGCCTGCAGATGTTAAACATCAGTGTGTTTATGTTACGTAGTTTGATTGAGACCATCAATGATCCTGATGTGGAGGTAGATGAGGGCCATCACTCTGGCTCTACTGTGTAATTTTGGAGTTGAATGGCCAGGGTTCTAAACAGGAAGTTGAGGCTGGAACTAAATAAAGATATGTTTATAGCTCTGTTTTTCCATCACCTCATCTATATTCTCTTTCAGAATTATCAGAAAACCCAAAGCCAGTGTAACTTGCTACTTTACTAACTGAAATTGTGGACTTCCAACCACTTCCAGGACCTCCCTTGGCATTTGTCATATTAGCAAGATAAAGTAGGTTAAAGAGGATAGGACAGAGCAATTTTCATTCTGAATATCACCATATGTATTGTGTTCAGCATCCATTAACCAACTTCTTTCTGAAGAGCCACTGTCAACTCTGCTGTTTGTCCATGTAGGGTGAGGGAATTGAGCCAGCTCAGCTTCAAATGTGAAGTTATGATTCAACCTCAAACACCTTTCTCATGGCTGTTGCTGTTAGTTCAGGGACGAGCATGTGATTCATTTGGAAACAAAGGAACAATAGTGCATTTGCTAGGATCACTGGGGGTATAAGTTGTGCTCTTTGCTAGTTATTTCAGGCAGAAAGGATGAAGGAAGCCTGTGGGTGTACACTGGGGAACTACCAGGATGAATGTTCTGAAATCATCATGGAGACAGAAACGACTGACGAAAAGAAACCATTCTTACAACATGGGTAAGTCCCTTGATCAAGTCCTTCTGAAGCTCAGTCTTCCCCTAGAGTTTTGTTTTAAAACTATGAAACTTTTTGTACCCTAATTTCTTCATGTGTAGCACAGTAATGCATACAGTTACTTCATTGGGGTCCTATGAGAGTGTAATGAGAAAATGGACATGGTAACTTGTGCGTAGTGGATATTTCAATAAGTAGTTCTGTCTTCTCTCATTTGGCCAACTACTTCATGATTTCAGCGGTACGGCCAGGCTAAGTCCCATTCAGTTCAACTTAATTTGCAGGTGTTCTTTGCATTCAACCACAAGGTACTCCCTGCCCTCCTTCATGGCCTCCTGGCACCCTGGTCACATCTCTTTTAGTTCTCCTTCCACAAGTGCATACTTTCTCTAGGTGGAAAGGCCAGAACTCTTTCTTTGGGTGCATGTGTAGAAATGCTAACAGCCTGGTTTAACCAAAGGGAATTTACTGACTCTTGTAACTAAAAAGCTGAGTAGAATTGGTTTTGAGTAATTTGGATTATAGTGTTTCCTTGATTCGTGAACTCTTTTGTTTGCAGACAATTTGGTTAACAAATAGGAGCATCTGTCCAAAGGTTGTTGTTGTTTCCAAACTCTGCAGTGGGTGATAAACATGACTGTGGCCATCTTTCCTGTACAAACACAAATGTGGCCATTTTGTCAAAATCATAGAATATTAAGTTTGTGAACCAAGTCACTACTGTATTTCCCCCCAAATCAGGAATGTGTGACTCTATTTTTTATTACTCTGCTTTTCTTCTTGGATGAACTGCTTACATGTGGTGGTGAGAGCTACTAGTACCTCTGGACTTTCTAACTGTTCAGTCTCAGTGGAAAGGGAGCTTGCTTCCTAACTCCTTTAAGAATCAGGATCTGATGGTTTTGGGTCTGGGATGGTCATGTGCTGCTCTGGGCATCAATATCTGAACAAATGATGTAAAACCCTGGATGTCCTCGTCAAAGACAAGCTTCAAACTGAAGGACAACCTTGCCCAAACTGCACAGCTGGAGATTAAAGAAGGATGCTATTATTACAGGAAGGGGAAATGATGCTAGACCTCAAGAAGGAGAGAGGATCTCTTCCCTGCTGTCACCTCCCCCATCCTCTGCAGTCGAGTCTTTCCTTGGTCTGCATCTTGGTGGACTATCCAATAGGAACCTACTATCCCAGAAACTACAGCAGTTCCTGGAGCATCATATAGTTCTTCCAGGTAGTGTTTCATCTTCTCACCCTTCCAAGGATCCTTGAAAGCAGGAATTTGCATAATGGCACTTTGCAGGAGAGACAAGTGCGACATAAAAGATCTGCTTATCTACAGGAAATCTGAGTTTCAAGTCAATCCCTTACCCTTCCTAGGTTATGTCAATCCCAATCTTTCAAAGTCAGGGTGCCCAGTGAAGCTCCTGGGATGCTGCTGGTCTTTCTTATGCACCTGCTCAGGTGGAAGATCTCAGACCCTGTCTTCACAAGCAATGCAAACCACAGGTCACATAGACTGCATCCCTTGGTTATTGGTCTAAGTTGATACATAGAAACTTCATCCTTTCCCATCACCATCACTGGACCTTTCTGTAGGAATTCTGTCTCAGCAGTAAAGAGGCTACTGTCCAGACACTGTAGGATTTTTAAAAGACCTTGAAAACCCCAATTTGGTGTGAAAACTAGTTATTTTCTTACACAACATCCCAGTATTAATAATCTACTTGTCAAATGCCACTGAAACAAAATTACAGGGCCTTGAGTATCCATCAAATGAATACGAATGAAAAACTTTCTTCAAGGCTCCGCGAGGAGGGAGTCAGGGATCCCGCGGAACTCCAGAAATCTGGAAAAATGTTTTCTGATGGGTCAATTCCAAACCTTTCCCCAAAGATACAGATGGGAAAGTATGTCAGGGGAATTGCAGCACCCTCAGACAGCTTGGGCAAAGTCGTGTGGTTATTAGAAAGCTTTGACACAGGCCAGATCTGCAAAGGGGAAATGCACACCTTTGCTGTCAGCTCTCTTATCGCTATTTCTTTCCTATCAGTGGGAAAATGTGGGTTATTACGAAGGACTATGAGGCCAACATGAGGAGAACAAAGTTTCTGATGAAGCAATGAGCTCCTCCTGGGTGCAAGCAGCGTCCTGACCTCGTTCAGAGAGTGGGCAGTCTCTGTTTGTGTCACTTGGTAGAAGAGTGGAGAATGCTGTGGCTCTGTCTTTGCTGGCCTTGTGGTTTCAATTATGTCTATGTGACCTGTGGCTGCTCATAAAGCCTCCGAGGCTTTGTGTAGAGTGCCCCATCCCTGATCAAAGCTTCCTCCCATGTCCTGGTGCCCACTGCTCATTGTCCTACAGTCACTACTTGTGCCAACTTGGCCTGAGTGCTCTGAAGAGCCAAGGGGGTGCAGTCCCTCCAGTGCTCTCTTTATGTGTGTCCCTGTCTCCAGTCACAGGGTCACACACGGGGCCTTGATCACAGGCAAACTTTAAGCCACCTGCCAGGTGCTTTTTGTTACTCTCTCGCTGTCCTGGGCCTTTACAGAAACTGTGCTTGAGAGTGCACAGGCCATGGTGAGTTAAGCAGTTGCTGGTTTGGTGATGACAAATATTAATGCCCCAATCCCCAGATACTCTGTGTTGTTCGTGGCTGGAGGGCCAGTTGCTGGAGAGTAAGGTCAGGGCTAGCACTGGTCTTGCTGTTGGCTCAGGGGCCAGCTGCAAGATTGGGAACCCTGAGCCACACTTTGATGCAGGCTCTGAAGTCATCTTCTCCATTCCACCAACAGGTGGCTGACACTAGAATGAAGCACTTCTCTGAGGTTATTGTTACCACATTACTTTAATTGTTACTGCGGTGCCTTGTAGTGTTTCATGCCACTGATCACCTCATTCACTTTAATCTTTTAAAAGATTCGAAGATTAGATTCTTTAGAAAGATTAGAAGCTGGGCTTCTACTCTGTCAGTTTTCTCCTTAGTGTCTGAGCTTAGTGACTCCAGGCTCAGTCCTTAGACTTAATCTCTTCATCTCCTCCCTATACATGTGATCTCTTCCTTGCAGCATCAGCGTCTTGGAATCCCAGACCAATCTCTCTGTTCCAGCAGCCTCAGAGCCTTTGCTGTTCTCAGATACAGATGTAAAAGTCAGACTGTCACATTGTGCCCTGGGCCTTCTCTTTTCTCAGACTCCAGACATCAGTCCCATGATGCTATTTGGTCTCCATTCCCTTCACAACTTACTCACATTCTGTCTTCTGAATTTGCCATCCGTGGTTCTGTTCACAGCCTTGCCTCTTCTTTCTGGCACAGTTGGGCTTCTAGTCACATTCTCTTGGGGCTAGGTTATTCCCTGTTATCAATTTTTGTGCTGAAATTTCAGGCTGTGGTTTCTTCCTCCTCACTCCCTTCATTATCTCATTGCCAAGTTGGGTTTCCAAATGCAGAGTTCTGAGGTGGTCCCATCACAACCCTGATGCTCAAATAATGGAGTCTGGATTTCATAGGTCAGCATGACAGACATCCTTGAGCCAACTGAATGATCATTGTCCTAGTCCTGCTGTTCATGCTTCTTGTGCTCTATTCTGTGGGTTTTCAAAGTTTGCCTCTGACCAGCAATGCTGGAATCATCTGGGAATTCATTGGGAAGGCAAAGTCTTGGGCCTGACCCAGAAGCTCTAGAGGTCTGCATGTGTTCTAGAGCCTTCCACATGATTCTGGACCTGACATTATAGCTTGGAGTTTTCATACTGGTGTACACTAGTAAGTAGCACTTAGAGATCTGTTAAAAGTCTGTGAGGTTGAGGCAGAAAGAGAAAAAATTTGAGCCTACCCTGGACAAGTTAGTGACTTTGGGAGAATTTGTCTCAAAATAAAGTATGAAAAAAAATTGGGGATGTAGTTTAGTGAGAAGACACTGGGTGTGAAACAACTCCATGTAAAAAGGAAACAAAAAGGAACATTTCTGGGTGCATGAATATCCAAGCTCTGTCCAAGCCCAGCGGATTAAAGCTCTCAGAATTGGGACAGTATAAGGATATTTTTTAAAACTCAGAGGCTATTCTGTTACACAAGGAAAGCATAGAACATTTGCCGAAACCTACCCAATAGCAGGCTTCTGGACCCTGTTCTGTGTCTTTGGTCTTTACCTCCCTCTCTCTGTCTTCCACCTCCTAGTTCTGACCTTATTGCTCTTTCAAAGGCCCAGCTGAGTGTCACTTCCTCTATTAATTTCTATGGGCAGAAGGTGGTCTTTGTGGAACCGAGAAAGAGGGGTGGGGAAAGCAAAAAAGGGAAAGAAAAAATTTCAGGGTGAAACAAAAGTATGGAGATAAAACTTAGGTGTATAAGGAAGGCAGGGGCTTGGGGGGCAGGAGAATGGGAAAAATGAGAATCAAGATATGTGATGTACAGGTAAAAATTCTCAATGATGAATGTGATCATAATGTAAATACAAAATGTACCAATATATTCAATTAAAAAAGAATTAAAAGAGAGTATGGTCTTTGCACTTGCAGAAAAAAATGTGTAAATGCTTCATAAAACTCAGTAATAGTTACTCTGATAACATTATAATATACTAACTTCTAGTCCCTGATATTAGTCACTGTTGGCATTTAAGGAACGCTGGCTCTGTTTAGCACTGTCTAGGTGCTTTAGACAGATCAACCCATTTAATCTTCGTTAAGCACAATAGGAGAAGAAACTAAATAGGAGCACAGATAGGTTAATTAATTTTCCCCAGCAAGTACCAAAGCTAGTAAACGGCAAATGTAGGATTTGAACTGTGGGCATCTTGGCTCTAGAAATCATACCTTAACCTTTAAGCTCTAATGTCTCAATACATACCGTTGCAAGTGATAAAACTGGCTATGTGAGTATCATTGGTGTGCAGGGCACTTTCTGGTTTACACAGCAATCATTCTTCCCAGGAGGCATTTTATTTTCCTCAATAGCTTCACTAAACAATAATGACCCTGGCTGCTGTGTGTTTTTCAGGAGAAGGCTGAGGCCTGCGCAGCTGCGTCTTTCACCCAGGGTGCACACCAACAGGGCTGGACCTGGGGTTTGTGCAGGGGTGGGTTCCAAATCCAGTCTTCTTGACTAGGCAGCCTCCCAGATTTCCTTGAGCCCTCCCTATCCCTTGCCTGGCTGAGCTCAGCTGTGCTAATAGTGAAGGAAAGTGGGGATGGAGGGCCTCCATCCTGGCTGACCAGCTGCGCACATCTGGACTAACAGGCAGGTGGCAGAGGGAGGGTCTCTGTTTGGAACCTGGTCTGGTTGACTGAGGATCATCTGGTGCCTCTGGGAGATAAGGAGACACAGGTGTGGAGGAATGGAGTGCCTGGGCAGGAATGAGTTCCCAGCAGGGCAGATCAGATGTGTGGAAATATTAAGCCCACTCAGTGTACAGTAGACACTCCTCCAGCTTCAAAAGTATGGTTTGGTGACAGTACTGGAAAATATTGAGTATGATTTAAGGTTTTAGACATGCGTTTTATGGTATAGTCTACCCTCACAAGGTTGAAGTAAGAGCTGAATACTTTCCTTGCCAAATGTTAACGCTGATGCCTAGCACAATGGCATTACTGAAGATATATTTTATTATTAGGAAAATAGGGAAGGAAAGAATAGAGGGAGAAGGGGGCCGGGGATATAGCTCAGTGGTTCCAGCGCCTGCCTTGCAAGCACAAGGACCTGGGTTCGATCCCGGTAACCACATAACAATACTGGGCATGAAGACTCACACCCAGCAGCAACCAGTACCACATACCACAGTGCCGGGCGTGGTGGCTCACGCCTGTAATCCCAGCACTTGGGAGGCAGAGGCAGGAGGATTGCTGTGATGTGAGTCTGAGGCTGAGCTCAGGGCCAGCCTGAACCACAAAGCGAGACCCTGTCTCAAAAAACCTTAAAAAAAAAAAAAAAAAGAATAGAGGGAGGGGAAGAAGGAAATATGCTTGAGAAGTTGATATGGGCAGTCAAGGAAGGCTACACAAAGGAGCTGACATTTGAGTAGTGTTGTGCAATGTGAATGGGAATTTACTTCTTATTATGGTTTATGTCCAGATGTTTCCTCAAGGCCTCAGATGGTCACAGGTGGGGGCTTTTACAGAGGTGGCTGAATCTAGAGTTTGTGATACTTGGATTAAGGGTGTGTGATTCCTAAATCAGTCCCCACTTCTTTGGCACTGCACTAATCCTGATTTCCTAGAAGAACTATAAAAGGATATCAAGAAGCTTCTAGGGACACTTCTTGGCTCTCCCTTGTTGCTTTGCTACCTTCTGACCACCAGGAACTTTTTCTCCTCTGAGATGCCTGTCTTCATAAGGATAAAACCAAAAAAATGGAGATAAAATTTACGTGTTTAGAGCCAGCTGACTATGGACTGAAATCTCTATAAACTATGAGCTAAATAAAGCTTTCCTCTCTAACTTGTGGGTGGGTGTTGGGTATTTTGTCTCAGCAAGGAGCAAAGAAACTCAGTACAGAATTTGGTACAGAAAATGGAGTCATTGCTGCGACTGTACCTGACCGTGTGGTTTAGGAGCTGGCTTGTTGGAAGGGCAAGAGTAAGGAAAGATTTGGAGGTGCTATCTGGAAAAGTAGGGTTGAAACACCCGAGGCTGAGGTTCTGATTCAAGCTCAGTAGAGCAGAATGCTGATAGAAATTCCTGTGGTAAAGATCTTTCTCAGGAGGTTTCAGCTGAGAAGAGACTGTTGGCTGTTGGGTTCTAGACAATGTGTGTTATACCTTGGCAGAAAGTTTGTCTGCATTTTGCTTATGTCTAGAGACTTTGCCTGAGATTGAGATTAAGGGCAATGGACTAATTAATCTGTCAGAAGAAATACCAAGGCAATCTACAGTTGAAGTGGTGGCATGGCTACCACTGGGAGCTTCCAGCCAGATTTATGTTGAGAATCAAGAGCAAATAGAAGCTACCCAAGTCCTTTGGGGTTCGTAGAGGGTCACAGATTGCTGGAGATCTTGGAAGGAAACCTCAGGATTTAATGTGTATTCTGTTGGATTTTGGTTTTGCTTTGTTTCCATTTTTTGTTATCCTCTTATTTGTAATGTTTGGAACGGGAATATCTATCTTGTGCCACTGCATGTTGTATTTCACTTTCTTTTCATTTGTACAAGGTACTTTTAGCTATGAGTTTGCCTTAAATCTCAGAGGAGACTTTGGACTTTACTTTTCAGCAGTGCTGAAACTCTTTGGACTTTGGCAACTAACTCTTAGAGATGACCTAAGTGCTTTTGTCATAAGGGGTTGTGCATAAGTCTTTGGTGGAACAGTGGTGTAATGTTATGATTTTGTGTTTTTTGCATTCAAAGGTGGTGCTTTTTCAGAGATGGGTGGATCCAGAATACTTCCCTTGCCAAATGTTAACGCTGATGCCTAGCACAATGGCATTACTGAAGATATATTTTGTTCTCTAGAAAATAGGGAAGGAAAGAATAGAGGGAGAGGAAGAAGGAAATATGCTTGAGAAGTTGATATGGGCAGTCAAGGAAGGCTACACAGAGGAGCTGACATTTGAGTAGTGTTGTGCAATATGAATGGGAATTTACTTCTTATTATGGTTTATGTCCAAATGTTCCCTGGAGCATGTGAAGCTGGGATTGACTCATGTGCATTGGCCCTAGTCAAGGGCACTAGGATTAAGAGAACAAGGGTTCCCTGCTCCTAGTAGTCCAATTAGGATAGACAGAGCTGGGGTTGGTCTTTGCTTGCTTTTCTCCCTTTGGTCCTCCATAAACTGCCTTTCATATGCCATGCTTGTCTGCCCTGCTACCCTACCTTGGAGCCAGCTGATTATTGACTGCAATTTCTAAAAACTATAAGCTAAATAAACTTTTCTCCCTTTGACTTTAGGCATCTAATATTTTTTTCTCAGCAATGATAGAAAATTAACCCACAATTTGGTAGGCAAAAAGAAACTAAGACATTCTTGGATAAGGATGGGGAATATGAAATGATGTTCCAAGTATAGATGTATAAATGCTCTGTAGATCTCAAATATTACGATAGTTACTACAAAAGGCACAGATGACACACCCATACCCTTGTTATTGTGATAATTTCTCATTTTAGCCTACAAACTCCTCAAATGACATCTTGTCTTTTTTCCTCCTTTGAGGTTCCTTAGTGCCTTGCACATAGTAAGTACTCAATAAATATTTGCCAGAGGAATAAGCTACTTCATTTGAAAGGTAATATCTTGACTGTAGGATGTGCTGCACTTAAAGTAGGTTGTGTAAATGACTTCTCATCATAAGTGCTGAGCAGGGCTAGGCTCTGTCCGGGACTAGTGGGAGTTTTTCTTTCTTATAGGGTTCTATTCTCCTGTGCTCTGTGATCCACTCAGTGTCTTTCTCTGCTAATACAAGCACCATAGGTGTGATGGTGGCAAATGCCACCAAGGGAGAAGTTATCCCTTTACTTGCTTATGGCCAGGGGAACTCTACCCCAGGACTCCCACTTGAGGACAGGTTATTAACACTGAGGTGAGAAGAGATGGGTTTGCATTCAGGCTTCTCAGTGTCTGTGACCCCACCCAGCCCACAGACCCCATTTCCTCATCGGTGCTTTTTTAAAAATTGAAATCTTTATTGGTACATTACATATACACATCATAACTGCACTCCACAGTGGGTATATACCTCATCTGTGCTTTGAGGGAGTCACCTCTTTGAGTGCCTGAGAGCTGTGATTCTGTGTTCATATCCTTGACTAAATGGTGCTCTGGTTCTGAGGTCCTGTCTTCTGCCTCCCTGTCTGGCATCTCCATGCCTCAAGCTATCTCTTTTGCCCACATTTCTACTCTTTTAAGTTAAGCCCCTGAAAGCAAGACAGTTAACTGAGGGATGTTGTAACTAACCTGAAAGACTGCCTGGGTTCCCCTTTTAGTGACTCTGTGGCCTGAGGGAAGTTATTTGACCACTTTGCTTCAGTCCCTTCCTCTGTCAGTTGGAGATGAGGGTAGTTTGTGTCTCAGGGTTTCTGTGGAGCATAAATGAGGTGTTGTGGTGCTCAAGCAGTGCCTGGCATGTGGTAAGTCCTGTGTGTTAGTAGTCCCTCACTACTTCTGTTCTACTAGTAAGAACATGGCACTGCCCACTGCGAGGCTGGAGGGAGCTCCAGTGTACCCCAGCTTTTCTTGTCTAAGGTTTCCTGGAGAGGCTAGAGGCAGTAAGACCCACAAGATCAAGACACAGTGCACCCAGGCAGGTTCTGGGTGGGTAGATTCCCTCCTTACTCAGAGAAGAAGGGTAAATTTCTGTGGGGAGACACAGAGATTCACTAGACAGAGACATATGGTGATATGACATTTGAAGAAGTAGTTCATGATAATCCAGGCCTTCCTGAGGCTTCTCTTCCCATATCCCCTTCCTAGACCAATTAGATTATCCAGATTATATACTATTATGAGTTTACTTCACAGTGGGAAAGGTTTCATAGGACAAAGAGAGAAAACAAAGTTCCCCTTTGGCTTCAGAACTTCAGTGGTGTAGTCCACAGAGTCCTGGATAAAGCTCTAGGAGGCTGTAAGGACTGAAATCAGGCAGAGGTGCCTTGAGAGTTCTGGGCTGGGTTGGTGGGACAGGAGAAATGAAGGCCTGAAAGGGGGCTTCTCCTCTTTCTGTAAGGAATCTGCCTCCTTTGCGGGGACACACACACACACACACACACACACACACACAGCCCACAGCACCTGGCTGCTGCATCTTTCAGATTCTTTACCCTGTTTGAGCTGAGCTTCCACTCATTCTGGGCAGCAGCAGCCAGTGGGGATGTGGCAGGTGAAGCAGGGCCGCCAATGGATGGTCTCTGCTCCCATTCACCTTCAGGGTGGCCCAAAGTTTCTTCCCCTCTAAGAAACCCTTCAGACCTCTGCCTCTCTGCTTCCCAGAGGGCCATGGCCACTGCCTCTGAAAATGCTGTGACACAAAAAGGGACCAATAACACTGCCTGTAGATAACTGGACCCAATAGTTGGCACAACCCTGCAGAGGCAGCCAGACCCCAGAGAAGGAATGGCTTCCTGGCACATCCTGGTACCTGTGGATTTGGGCTTATGAGTCCCTGTTGTGTTCTCATGTGAAGAGTGGATTGGTGGTATCTGAAAGCAATCTGGGCCTGAAGAGTCCTGAGGAAGAATAGGAATTAACAGAGTGACTTGTATGGAAATGGCCAAGACTGAGCAGGCATGAGGACACTTTCTAGCCATGTCACCAAGGATATGGGAAGATTCCCTGCACCCTGTGTAAGGGACTCCCACACTGTTAGGCTAAGGTCAAGGGGGACCTCATACTAATAAAGATTTTTTTTTCCTATCTAGGGGCTCAAAATGGTAATGACATTCTATTTTAGAAAAATAAAAATTAAGAAATTAGATTTCTTGCCCTTTTAAGCAAATGCCATGAGCTTTGTACTTAGCCTTAGTGATGGCATCTGAGAGGCAGGAAGCTAAACAGGAAGAGCCAGGAGGCTGCTCCAGGCCAAGAGAAAACAGGTCCCTTGACTCCTGCAGCACCCTAAGCCTCCACACAGCAGCACCAGAGCCCTGCAGACGGGCCTGGAGTGGCCTCGCCTGTGGGGGTGGGGGCCTGTGGGACCATGGCTGCACCACGAATTGGCTTTACATAGCAGATTGTGAGCAGGCGAGTCAAAGCCAGACCTGCTGCAGGCTCAAGGACACAGCAGCTGGGCCTGCAGCCATGTGACTTTATTCAGCAATTCAAGTGGCAGCAGGCAGCCATAGTGGAGATAGAAGGACAGAGGGTGGGCTGGATGGGAAGCAGCTTCAGCAGGCCTTGTAGGTTGGCCAGAGGAGAGCAGAGATGAGGCCATGATGGGCAGGGAGGACTGGAGGCCCTGGCCGGGACCAGGCTTTCATTAGCTCTGTTGCTGCTGCTCCTGCCGTAGGTAGAAACACCTGGTTGCAGGATGAGGGCATATGTTCATCTCCTACCCAGTGCCACCGCAGCTGCTTGGAGCCTCCAAGTTCTCTGTGAAGGAAGCTAGAGTCAAAACAGGAGAGGTAAACACATCAACGGTTTGTCTTTCAATTGATCCTTCTCTGCCACACAGGAAATCTTCCATTTCTTGACTGCCTTTGTGTCACACCTCTGTTTAAATCATGGCAGTACTCTCTTTTGCTTCAAAGACAGAAGTCTAGGATCCTGCAGATTGGCACTCCAGGAGCTCCTGCCTCCTTTCTACTGTGTCTGTTCTCAGGCCTCTGCCAAACAGTGCAGGAGTCGGTCCTCCAGTGGGGCTTACCCCTTACCAACCCTGCGTCCCTGGGCAAAGGCCCCCTCTCCCATCCTCAGGATTGGCTGGACTTCTTCTCCAGGAAGCCCTTTGTTTCTGTTGGCCTTCTCTGTTATCTTCTTGCCCCATCTTCCATCCTCCAGCCCCAGGTGCACAACAGCAATGGTTTCTCTTTATTGACCCCAAAGGGACAGAAAAAAATCTTTCTCACCTGTCATCTCTTTTGTGCTTCACTGTACCTGCTTGCTATTTTTTTTTGCCCCAAATCAGTAATAATGGACACATCAACCTTTAGTTAGCATTAAAAAATTTAATTTCAAAATATTTGCGATTTCTGTATAGATTTCAGTAGAAATTCTAACTGCAAGTGTAAAGTCACCTTAATCAAGAATTAGTGTGCATCTGGTCACTCTTCCTGGTTCCATTTGCAAACACTCATTCCCAAGTGGGGAGAGGAGATTTTCTTTTGGTTTATGTTGTACTGTGCTGGCCATTTGTAACATCTGCAAAGACATCTGGATAATTTCATTTTCATAAGCATCGAGATGTTTGTGTCTGTTAGACACAGTCAGAATGAAGGAGGAAGGCATATTATCACAAGTTCATGTAAAGACAATGTGTATGAGCGGCAAGGGAGGGTTTTCAAGGATGTTCTTCTGGACACACAGGCCAGGGCTAGGCTGGGCTGACTGAACAGAGTGGGGGCAGGGTGCAGAGCCTAGAGCTGGGGATGCAAGAGAAGAAAGCTGAAGTCTGAGCCTACTCAGAGGTATTTGTTCAGGATCCAATTTTATTTATCATGAGGGATGGAGAAAGCCTTAGTCTACTTGTAACAGATGAGGTACTTAGTGACACCCCTGCCCTTGTCAGCAAGGGACAGCATGTAGAGTCTTCACTTACCAGGAGCAATGTGTTTCTGGAAAGAATAGTGCTTGATGGAGGAGAAAATGTATAGAATTTGTGCCAGGACAAAACAGAGTTCAAATCTGGTTCCTCTGTTCCAGTGGTGTGGTGTGAGACAAGCTGTTTTGTCTTTTGAAGTACTGATTCAGTTTCCTGGACTTTCAAATGAGATGAAGAGCATTTTCTGCAATGGCTAGCACAGGAGCTGGTATTTAGTGGAAACTCAGTTAAAGTTCAGCAAGACTGGATCTCCACAGAGGTGTCTTCTAGAACTGTTGTGACCCCCCCCCCATAACTTGGCCCATGGTGCCTCAGCAATTCCTCCAGGGGAAGGCTGAATCCATACACACAGCTGAGGACGTTAGAGCTCTTCAGGAAGGGGGAGGCTGGGCTTCTGGCCGTGAGAAAATTTTGTTATTTGGAAACCAGAACCTTCCTGCCATTCTGCCAGGAGACATGCTGGGCTCCTCGAGAGCGGTGTCTAGTTCTTTGCCTATTAGTGTGTTGTTTGTCAGCATGAGGCTGAGGGAGCAGAATTCAGCGACAGCCTCCACCTCATGACTGCCAGGAAAGGCAGCATTTCACCTGCGTGTGCTCTGTAGCCAGCTCAGAGGCAGCCTGCTCATGTCTGCCATGAGACACATTGGAATCGTTACCAGGAATCTACGTGCCAAGAAGTTTCTCAGCATCGGTCAGTAAAACTGGCTATATTTCATTTAGATGAGCAAAATAACATGTAGCAAATAGAATCCTGCACTGGACATCTCCAAAGGATTACTTTTCATGATGTATCTTGTTCCAGAAAAGTTAAATTTCAGAAATCCATATTTTAAATTCAGAATGTTGATTCTCTTTTTAATTATAAAACTAGAATAGTCCCTATGGGAAAAATGACCTCAAGGCATAATAAAAACACATTAAAAATGTAGTAAACCTGGAGAAATTAATCTAATTAAAATTAAAACTTTCGGTCTCCAATAAAATATCAATGAAATGTATTCAGTGTTCCTGGAATCAGTGCTGGGAGATACAGATTCTTGTGGTGCAATGTTCAGAGTCTGACTGGAAGACTGGTGTATTAAAGTCTACCTTCTCCCCACCAGGCCTAGACAGTAGTCAAGGATATACCCTTATTCTAGCCCAAGTCCTTCTCTCTGCTCTCAAACAATTCTAATCTAGATTAAATGTCTCTTCAGTTATAAATTCTGAGATTCATGATCAATTTTTGTCCCAACATCTTTTCTGAGGTTTGGCCCTCCAAATTTGGAGTTGGTTCTTTATTTTTCCAAGGAGTCTGGGCACTGTTCACCTGTGCAGGGACCAGAAGGCTCTTGCAGCATCTTCACTACCCTTTGGAACATAATCACTCATCCCAACTCTGTAGAGGCACCTGTAGTGGGTACAGTGGAGGAATCCAATGTGGCTGGAAGATCTTTCTCCACATCAATGCACTTTGTGGTCTCCTAAGACAAGAACTCAATTCAGCCAAGATGGGTGAGGGAAAGAGACAGGACTGAGGCCAGGGACAAAGTAGAAAGGGAAGGAACAGGAAAGGGAAGGAAAGGAGGGATATTCCTGTGCCTGGACTTCCAACAAATGAGCCTAGTCCTTGGCTGAGAGGGACTGTTGGTAGAAGAAATGTGCTGCCAGGATACAAACAGATGGAGAAGGAAGGAAGAGAAAAGAAATACAAACTAAAGAAGAGAACTTAATTTCATTGTTCCCAAAGAAGATTTAGAACCTAAAGTATGGAATAAATGAGAGAAATGACACAATAATAAATATACTTTCACTCTTATTTCACTCACCTCTTGCTCATCATCTACTTTCACCCATCTGTAGAAAGAGGACATGAATTTCCTGTTTCCACTTGTGTATTTCTCACTTGCTTGTAGACTACTGGCAATCTGCCTTTTATCCTTTTCCTTACATGGAACCATTCTACCAGTTATCTCCTGAATATCAAATTCAAGGGACTTTCAGCTTTCACATTTGACCTGAGAGATGTGATGAATGACATTGATGACTCTTGTCCTGCTTCTGGTACATCAATCTTTCTTCACTGTTTCTTTTATTGTGTTCATTTTCCGTCCTAAGCAGCTGTCTCACTCCATGTTCTTGACTTTCTTCTTTTCATTATCGCTATTCTACTTCTATGCCTATGACTGTGTATAGACTGGGTCTACAAACTTAGTTTCTTTTTTGAGCTCGGATCATTATACATCTCCTTCAGATATGCTGAACTCCTCAGAACTTTCTTTCCTCTCTTATATTAACATTCTCATCATTAGACTATGAAAAATCAACCATCCATTTGTTGGAAGAGAGAGGAAAAGGGAGAGAAAGAGAGGGTGAAGGGAGAAAGAGAAGTAGGACAAGAAGGGGAAGGAAGGAGACAGTAGATAGAGAGGGAAAGGGAGAAGCAGGAGACAGTAACAAAAGACACCTAAAATCTAGTATATTCACTAGATTTCAGAAAAAGACATGCCACTAACACATGCTGAAGATTCTTAGTGGCTCTAGTAATATCCACCCTGGGTAATTTAGTCTTTTATTTGTGTAAGGATAGAAAAAACAGGTTCCTGAAGCAGAATGAAGAAAACTACTTCATTGCCACACTGACAGTGAAGTTCAGTGGAGGACAAGGGCCACTTCAGGGGACACAATGGTACTGGTTGGATATGCATGTGAAAAACAAAGAATATTGAACCTACCTCATACCATACATAAATGAACTCAAGCTAAGAGAAAGAAGATAAAGAAGCCAGATAAATTGTAGCTTCAATTCATGTAATTATTCTGAGATGAGAAAAATTAATTTATAGTCATAGACGTGAGAATAGTGGTTATTTGTGGGGGATTTTGATGGGAGGAGATAAGAGAAAGCCTTCTGAAATGTTGGAAATATTCTATAAGACCACGTATATGCAGAAGTTAGAATTTGTTTAGCTGACATTTAAAATTTATAGTATGTAAGTTATGAACTTCCATTAAAAAATAAATTAAAATAAATATTTACTTCTGTGGAATGAATGTGGATGACAAAAAATAAAAGCCAAGAAATGTCAGAAATGTGACATTTCCTTTGAGTATTTATTTTAAACCGGAACAAGATGGGGACCATATACATATGGAGATAAAAGTTATCTTAAATATAAGTGCATTAAAACAAAACTACATTGGATGAATCAGGGCTATGTGGTATCAATGCTTGGTGTGAGTTAAGCATCAAGGAAAAAGCTAGTATAATAAAGAGCAGTAACCAGGAAGGGTAGTGCAATACAAGAAGTCAGCACCCTTACTGGGCAGACAAAAAGACAGCAGGAAACCTTAGGTTTGTGAGTCTGGAAGGGCTGTGATTATATGCTAAGGGGAATGTCCAGGCCTGTACAGTCAGTATACCTGGAAGGGCTGAGGAATAGGAGGGAGCATTCCCGAATGTGGCCTCAGATTCTTTTGTCTCCTGTGCTCCTATGGGTGGAGACCACTTTTTAATTGATTTCCTTGGTACATTTTATGTGCACACCATGATCACAAAAGACATTGAGAATGTGTACCAGTAAATGACACAATTCTCATTTTTTCCCATTCCCCTACCCACCCTACAACTCCTATATGTTGCCCCTATATACATAAACTTTATTTGCCTTTTTTTCAGTCAAATTTTTTCCCTTATTTACCTACCTCTACTCCGTTTCACCTTTGAATATTTTCTGTTTCATAATATCTATTCTACATTTCAGAACTCATTTAAATCTTCAGTTTTTCATACTAGAGAAACAATATGGGATTTATACATCTGTGACCTATGTATTTCATTTACAAGTGTGTCCTCAAGGAATATCTATTTGAGTATAAATGACTCAAATTTATCATTATGGATGAATAATATTCCATTTATATATAAAAAACATATATTCTTTAACCTTTCACCAGTTGATGAACATTTGGATTATTTCCAAGATTTAGCTATCACAAACCTAGCTGTTATACACATGGTTACACATATGTCACTGTAATATGAATCTTTTGATTCTTTTTGTATACCCCTAGCAGGGGAATAGCAGGGTCAGATGGGACCTCTAATCCTAGATTTTTGAAAAAAATCTCTGTACTGATCTCCACAGTGGTTGTACCAGTCTACATTCCCACCAACAGTGGAGAAGCATACTTTTATCCCTTTAGCCTTGCCAGCATTTTTTGCTGGTTGATTTTGGGATAGCAGCCATTCTTTGTGGAATGAGAGAATCTCATATATATGAAAATATATCTGAAATATATTTTCATCTGCGTCTCTCGAATGGCTAGCGATGTGGAGCATTTCTTCATGTGTTTCTTAGCTGCTTTTTAAAAGATCTTTATGTATTCTAGATAGTATGGGCAGATTATTTTTATAGGGCTCTGCACTAGGAGCAGCACACGTGGGAAGCCTGGGCCATGGGTCAACAGTTGTTTTTGGTGATATTTAAGTCTCCCAAGGACTGTGACAAAAACAGACAAGGTCTGAATTCCCAAAGAAGAAAAATGTCCATCACTGTCACAGACAAAAGATGAGTAAATATGACCCTTTAAATGCTATGGAGTCTAAAATATAATCTTAAATCCTACTTCATGGCACATACTCAGACTCCTATTTGAAAATGAACTTTTATTTAACAGCAAAGCTTTGGGAGTTGATGTTGGTTAATGCAAAGAGGATTGCTTTTAATATGAAACAAAATACGAAAGAACCAAGAGTGGGTAGAATGAAGAGATAGCTTTAAGAAATAACTTGCTGTCTTGGGGCCTCATTTATGATTTCAAAATTCCAATATTCATCACTTGAAAATCCTGTATATGTCACTTAGACAAAAGCATGTGGCAATGCTTAAAACAACATTTTTGGGGATGCCCATGGGTTTGAATCTCAAACTACATTAGAATGTCTTGAAAATCATTTTATTTTTTATAAAGAAGAAATAAAATTATTCTCAAATATTCCCTTGGTAACCTATAAAAATCACCCTTGCTGTTCTTGTTTGGGGTCAAAACCACAAATTGGAAATATTTCTAATCTATTTCTGCTCGAAGTCTGCATCCTGATGTCATAAAAGTTTCCTGCACAATTCCCTATTTCTTCATATATTCACATGCAACTAGTCCTGTGAGGCAGAGTGGATTTTTCCTACAAGTGGGAAGGTAATCAAGGAGCTGGGGAGGTTGCTCTGTGCCTGTTGCCTCAAACTGTTCAGATGGAAGTGAGAAGCACCAGCTTCAAGTCTGTCTAGCTCCATTTACTTGCATATCAAATGGCTGAGAAAAAGATTCAGTCCATTCAAGAGTTAGCAGTGAGTGTGTATATAATACATTCCAGGACTGAAAGTAACTGACAGTGGGGAACAAGGTAAAGCACAATTGATGTGTGTCTGCTATTTTGCCAATATGACTTCAAAAGGCAGAGGATTAAGCATGAGAAGTGGATCTGATTGAGAAAAACACAGAAAAAGAGACTATTGTGAAGACCCGCACTAAGTGTTCTTTATTTCCTCCTGCTGGCAGAAATGAAGTAAATGGATCATGTAAGAGAAGCAAATTTAAAACCCTTTCCTTGAAGAAGACCGTTTTAATGTGAGGCCGGGCCACTAGCTGATCTTGTCTCTGGCTCAGTTATGCCCCCCTGTTAACTTCAGTTTTGCTGAGGTGGCTGCCCGGTTCTAAACAGACTGCAGAATCTGCTTTCAGGCAAAATGTCAGTGTCAGATAAGGTTTTTAAGTACCTCAAAATAAGCATGAGAAGGCAGGAGAACTGTGTCTATCAATTCCTCAGCCACCCTTGCTGACTACGTGTGAGGGCTGATTCTGTATGTCGCCCTGCCTGGGCCACAGGATGCCTTGAACAAACACTGTGTCTGGGTGTGCCTGTGAGAGTGTCCAGGTGAGGTTAGCTTAGAATTGGTGGATG
>PVIR01018905.1:0-32723 GCA_004026965.1 Petromus typicus | reverse complement strand
ATAAGGTGAAAGGGGACAATGTTGAGATTGTAACAAAAAAGTAAGGAAACAAATTTTATGTATATGGGGGGGTGGTAGGGTGGGTGGGGCTATGGGAAAAAATGAGAATTAAGTTGTGTCTTATACTGGTACAAATCCCCATTATGGAGTGCAATCATGATGTGTATATTTAATGTACCAATAAAGATAAAAAAAAAAATGAAGGTTCAAACTATCACATGGTACACATTCATGGAAAAGACACTGTGCAGCCTCAGAAGACCTGGATTCTAGCATTCCTTGTGATATTGAGTACAAAACTTCCTAGGTTTATTTCCTCATTCACCGAAGTATAAGATCAGCTGATCTATAATGTTCACATTCTGCCATTAAAATACCATTGTTATGAGATTCAAAAATACTTGTCATTATTGCCTATTTACACTAAAACCTTAGATTTATAGGAACTCCTGTCATGTTTCCAAGACTCTGAGTAGCTTTATATTTCTTAAAATAACTTCATTATTTCAACCTCAAAGTTGTTTATAAATTCTTAAACTTTCTCTTGGAAGAGATACTTACTTCTTAGCTTTCATTTTCTCCTCCTCCCTTTAGCTGGATTCTTTCCTTCACGGAGGGGAAGAAAGATTGCTCAGGAATTTCTAAATATTCTAAATTGCCCCTTCCAAACAGCTCTGGAAGGCATGAGAGCTTGCTTTTATTTAAAAAAAAAAAAAAATCAATATTGCAACACTTGTGATCTCAGCACATAATGTACCATCAAATGGAACTTAACAGAACAGAGAGGACAAAATTCCCTAGTATATCTAGTGACTTTACCCTCAGAGCTTAAGTAATTTGTGACCAACTCTTAAAAAATTTTTGTAAAATGATGTTGTGTCTGTTTTCTTAGTGGGAGTGAAAACGGGTTTGAAAATGTGACATGAGAAAGAGGTCTGCCAACTTAAAATACATTTTATATACTAAACATTGCCACATTTAACTCAAGCTCTAATATAGGAAATATCTTGGTTCAGATCTTAAGACTCTCCATCTTTGCAATTGATTAATCACATGACTTGAGATAATTCAAGACGACTCCAGCAATAGAAAGCTCCACTGATGATCTCCTCTGTCTAGGGGTCTAGGAAGAAAGAATGTCACTGCTCTGTGGACCGTTAAGTAATTCTAACAATGGATTAAGAAACCAGATCTTTTAGACACTCTCCCCTCATTCTCTGGTCTTCTATTAAAACAGCAAACCTACCAGAAGCTAGGAGACTGATAAAGACTTCAGGAGAAAAAGACATCCAGCAGCCAACTCCTTCCTGCCCTTTCCCAGTGCGGTAACTGTGCTCCCCATCTGGCCTTCTACGTCTTAACAAGCACTCTACTCAAGTTATACTGACTAAATCTGACACTAAAGATTATTTCCTTCCTCCTGCTCAAACTTTACTGAACAGTGATCACTGTGTACAACTAATACTCTTCCTTCTTCTGTCTACAACATCTACAACTGTCCTTTAAATCATACAGTAAGGATCTTCAGAAAAATATCCCAAAAAAGCCCAACTTTTTCTTAGCAAGACTTCTGTCCTCAAATAACTTTGTAACTAATACTGCTACTGAGTATACATTCGCTTTTAGAACTTAATCTTCTCAAGAAAAGAATTAAGTCCAACAAATATTCGAATCAAGCAGAGTAAGAAGCAAAGTGGAAATAAGGAAAAGAAAAAGATGTATGGTTGAATGTCTTTTATATACATTACTTAAATCTATTCACTTGGCCTGCAGAGTGAAACCAAGTCACCCACTACACCATCACTTATAAAATTCACATTTTCCACTTTTTAACATCTCTTAAATCAGGATTTGACAGCCAATCATATATCACAATTTTAATTAACAGTGGATTCCTTTGCTAGTGTTAGACAAAAGAATTGTTTACTCTATAGGTGATGATCCCTCAGATTCATTAAAATATGGTATTTTCATGCAATTTGAAACATTGAGAAATGAAGCAAGCAAAAAGACGAGGATTACTACACAGATTGTAAAAGAACTAACCAGACTTCAAACCCTGGAATGACTGATTCCAAACTTTCTTCCTACCATAACTTACCTAGTAAGCTCAGAGACTTTGACCATAACAAGAATTTTCAACAGTCAGCGTTATTCAAAGACTAACAACTTGAGTGATAAGTTTTCAGGAACTGGAGTGTTCATACCGCCTGGTGGTGACATTGTAAATAAGTGGGTTAAGTGTCAGCCAACGCTAAACTTGCTTGTGAGAGTCCACAGGGCTATGCTGACTCTGGATGGAGAAAGTGCCTTTCCTTTGCATCTAAAACTACTTTCACAGATTAGACGAGCCGAAATACAAGAGCCATCTGTGTAAGATACAGCCTCTTACCCTACCTCTCGACGCACTCATGCCCCAACTGAGTTCATCCTGCACCTCTTCACCTCTAGCTCCGTATAGGGCCGTCTAGACACCATCCCCACCCACCCCACGTCACCGCAAAGTTCCCACACCGGAATCCTGGCTCGGCCGCCTCAAGTCCCTGTTCGCCAAGGACCCACGCGTCCAGCAAAGCTCCTTCTTCCATTAAGGGCTCCCACTGGAGGTCAGGGCCCCGCCGTTCCTTCGCCCCGGCAGTTCCTTCCCTGGAGGGCCTAACCGTGGCCTGGGCCTGGATTTGGGACCCAGCGGGCCCAGATATTCGAAAAGGCCAGGAAGACAGGGTCCCAGCCCAACTCACGGAGGAAGGTGCGCGACAAAAGGCGGGCGGCGGTCAGGCCGCTGCTGCCGGAGACCATGGTCGCGGTAGCAGCTGCAGCGGCGAGTGCTGCGGTCATCCCCCAATGACACTCCGAGGCCCCGGGGTCCTAATAGGAGCTGAGGCCTGAGGAGCAGGGTGACCAGGGATGTCGCCTGAACAAATTCACCACCGCAGGGGCCTCTTCACTGAATATTTGAGAGCACAGTTGGAGAAGACGAAAAAGCATCCTAAGAAGAAGTATAGAATAACTCAGATTCTTCTTAGAAACGTGAGTTTGGTTAAATATGTGTGTAATGGCAGTTTAGAGAATCCCGAGCGAGCCTGTCGGTGCATGGCATTGTGGGAAACGTAGTTTTATGGCACTGCCTGACTTGGCGGCTTGAACTGGCGCTTGCCGGAAGGGCCGCGAGGGTCCACCTGGAATCCAACCTGAGATGGAAGTGTGAAGACACAGAATGAAGGAACAGTGAGGTGAGATACAAAGAGAAGTGCCATTTCCAGGGCAGTCTTCTGCACGTCCTTTTTCTTCGGCTGGCAGACGGAGAGGGCAAATGCCTCAACAACTACCTTTGCGAGTACCCAGAAGAATTGCCCGTGATAACCATAAATCTGAGCTCACACTAGTGGCCAGTGAAAAATGAGACCAGACAAAACAAAACCTACGGTTTACTGACATTTTTACTGAAATATGAATTTTTTGGTTAAACAAACTATCACATAGCCTTTGACCAATATTAAGTACATGAGTGCCCCATCAATTTTGCCATGTAAACCAACTTTAGAAAGAATCTCAGTCCCTGAGTCAACAAGTAAACAAGAAATAAAGTAATATATAGTTCCCTCCCCCAAATAATGCTCCTGGGCCAGGGAGTTAGCTCAGTGGTTCCGGTGCCTGTCTTGCAAGCACAAGGACCCGGATTTGATCCCCGGTAACCACATAACAATACTGGGTGTGGAGACCCACACCCAGCAGCAACCAGCACCACATACCACAGTGCCGGGCGTGGTAGCTCACACCTGTCATCCCAGCACTCGGGAGGCAGAGGCAGGAGGATTGCTGTGATGTGAGTTGGAGGCTGAGCTCAGGGCCAGCCTGAACCACAACGCGAGACCCTGTCTCAAAAAACCTAATAATAATAATAATAATAATAATAATAATAATAATAATAATGCTCCTGAAATTCTTCTGTATCAATAAAATTTAAATTCTATGGTCATTATAATTTGTAGAAAGCTACGTGCTTGACACATTGAATTGCCCGAGAAGATTGCCCAGTGTTTCCTCTGTGACCCAGCTATTATTTGACTCAAGCTGAAATTAACTGCAAACAAATTCCTCCTCCCTTATCTGTCTAGTGGACCCTGTCCTGATTAATTAAATAATACCAGTGGTATCCACATCTGTCCAGCATAAAGGCTCATTTTAAATGACACAAATCTTTTTGAGCTTTCATTTTCTTACAATTACATTCAGTTTCATTTACTTGGTAAAATGCATGATAAAAAAATATAATTTCAATATGACTTCGATGAATTTGTTTTTTCATGGAGGTGAGGATTTTAGTTTTGTATACTGATGTATTCCTAGTACCTAATATTGTGCCTTTCCCAAAAAGGAACTCATTACATACAGAACTGAGTTGATATATAGGAGAAATAATACTGTGTACATTATTAAATCCACAGTGTATGATGAGCTGAGAATATTTCAATCCCGTGTAACAATTACAGCTCACCCTAATTCTATCCCTTATAAGTGAGGGATAGTTGTGCTAGACAGCAATTGCATCACATCATTCATTATTTGCAGATTAAGTTTTGGAATCATATGGATTTTGCTTACACTTTGGCCACAGGCTGTATGACCTGAGTTTCAGGTTTTCTCACTGAAATGAGGATAAAACTTTATTTCACAGAAGGTGTAAGAAAGCAGTTAATATATTTAGTATGTAATGCTCTTGGTACCTTCTAACTTATTATCATTGGAGATAAGAACTTTTCTTCAAATGCTGGACAGTGTTTTGAAGGTTATAATTAGTGTGAATAAGACATGTAAAATAGAGCATTTCCATTTTTCTCAAAATATTGACTAAACCCCTAATATTAAGGATAACAAGCTGTAAATACCTGTGCATCTTAAGGAGGGCAGTCTAGAAGCTCCCTTTCTCCAAAGTTTGATAAAAAGTAACTAAACTTGCATTTGGAGCATCATAGCTACATCCTAGCCCACTCAAGTAAGCAAAAGACTAGAATTCATTGGTTGAGAGGATGGATTCTTCTGAGTCTTAAGTTGTCACGTTAAATGTTTCCTCTCACCTAACCAAGTTGGGTGTCCTTACCAAAGAAAGACTAGCGTTTAATTCCAGGTTAAATTATTTCAAAACCACAGAAATTCTTGAGCCTTGCCTCAAGGAGATCTTGGTCAAAGAATGCTTGGAAAAACTTGAGTTTGGGAGGGAGATCTAAATATAGAGACTTATGTCAGCTTATTCCATAGAGAATTCTAAAGACAGTAGTCTGGCTAGAGCAGTACTCACTAGCAAACAAGGCAGGATTTGGTGTGGCAAGATGTGCAATATTCCCAGAGTTAAATTTGGTGCCAGGAAAAAAATCTTAAGCTTCCTCCTCAGAAGACTACTTCTGGAACAAGGAATCCTAACATAAAAACCCATCGAAGACTCCCAGAGAATTCCAAGAAATAACCTGTAGCACCTACAATTCACATAGGCCGATAAAGTCCCCTAGCACTGGAATGGGAGAAGAGCTTATGAAAAGTCCAGGAAGTGCCTTCAAAGAGCCATCACTCTAGAAAGCAGGAACCATCAGGAAAGAACTACAAATAGGATCATCTTAATCATTTTATCCAAATCTCACCCCACTTTTAGACGAGCAAAGAACAAGTGGGTGAGGCAGGAGTGAAAGAGGAACAAAAAGAAAACAGACTTTGACCCTTTCATGAATTCAGGTGGTGTGGCCACAGATCATGCCTAACCTGGGAAAGAAGGGGGGGCTTTAAATTTCAAGTTTTTAATTGAATCAAATGGACCAGTGAAAGAGAAGGAACCAGAAACAACAAGAGTCTGTTCAGACTTTGTGCTTGATAAGGCTTTTGGGCTTCTTCCTTATTTATAAAAGTCACTTTATTGGGCCTTGGAATATGAGCCCCAATTCTCCCAGGATTTCACTTCTCCTTTCATCCAAACTGTGTCTAAATCCATGGAGTTTTGATAGAGTGAAGGGAATGCAGTGGAAGGAGCTTTTGGTCTTCTGCCTTGCGAGTGTCCTGATACACACATCTCTCCATCTGGCACTCAGTTGATGGTCCAAGCTATCACTACATCATCCTTTGTTCTTTCTTACAAAGCCCCTTTTGATCTGGCTCTATCAGTTACTTCTGGGCTCTTCCCCATGTAAGAAAACCTTTCACCTTGAAAGCCACAGGAAACATCATTGATTACCCAGACTTAGCTGCGTCTTGCCTGCTGCTCATAGACCCTTAAAAAAGAGCAGAGATATAAGTATTGATTATGAAGAGGTAAAAGATTAGAAGGAAACAGACAGGAAAAGCATCCATTGATATTATAAACTATGTTCCTGCCATTGCTGGGATGGGCAACAGTTTTGTGTGTTCACCTAGGCAATTTGACTCTGTCAGAGGAAAATGGAACAGAAAGAACTGTATCTAGCCCCATTCTGCAGACTTTCTTCTGAAAAAAAAAGAAACTGTCTTCTAAAGGAAAAAACAACTGTTTCCTCCACAGAGATACAATCACATTTAAAGAAAAACCTGTTTTGGCAGATAAGCTGAGACCTCTGGGGCTGGTGAGCCAACCTAAGCCCTTGTATCACTAATTCCTTTATCAAACAAATGGAGAGATGAAGGAGCTGTATATGTTGGCCTCCGTTAATGGGAGATAAAGTAACACAAATCAGAAACACCTAACCCCGGATAAAGTTTCAGCTTTTGAAGAACTAGGATGAGAGAGGAGACAGAAAAGCTGGGGATTATTTTTGTCTGAAGTGGAGCTTCAGGCACAGAATGAACCTCATGGTGCAGTTCTAACATCAATGGACAATTCGAGCAAAGGCAAACTCTGCCCTTTTGTCAGAAACTGGCACTGCAAATTTGATTGCCTTTCTTTAAGAATGAAGACAAAGGACTTTTCAAAGTGCAACCTCCTCAAATCCAATGAGAGCTTATTGAAATGACTGATCCACTTGGTACCTCTGAAGTGAATCTGCGTTGGACTCAAAAGGGGTGTCAAGAGCTGTGACCTGTTTTATAGAAGAAACGAATTCCAAAATGTATTTCTTTTTTTCTCATACTTGAACCTTGTTGCAGATTTGTTCCCTGGAGAATCACAGTAAATATGAGCAAAAGTACCCTAGGGACTAAACATTTTGGAAGGTAAGGAAGAGAGCAGGACATGTCAGGAGATGTCCAGCTGTTTGCCATGGGTGTGATGACAGTCTTAGCCAAAGCTCTTAGGGTTGTTCTGGGAGTATAGTGGCCATGTCTCTATACTCCCCTGAGGATCAGAACAAGTGTGAGCATCTCTAGAAAGAGACATGACCATGGCCAACATGAATCTGTGCCTCCAGGAGATGTCTGAAAGAGTGTGAAGACAGCTGAAGCCTTTCTACTAAAGGTACTCCAAGTCAGAGAGATGCATGCCCAGCACAGTATCACCAGATGTCTTTTCCAGGAGAAAGTAGCAAGAATCAGTTCTCAGCAAAACTATAAAGAAGACGGCTTTTCTGGGTTCAGTGGCCCACTTCTCTAACTCTAGCTCTGGGAGGAGGAGGTGGGGAGATTTCAAGTTTGAGTCCATCCTGGGTAACTTTATTCAGGTCTGCCTCCTCAGCCCTTTTCTATCCACTTGTTTTTGTACTTCAGTGGAACTCAGAGGTGCTCTACCACTGAGCTTCATCCCCAGCCCTGTCTTTTTATTTATTTCGAGATAGGGTCTCATTAAGTTGCACAGCTAGGATTCGAACTTGTGATGCTCGGGCATTAGCCTCCTTAAATGCCAAAATGACTACTGTGCTCATATTGTGCCTATGTTGTGTACATAATGTGCCTATAGGCATATTTCCTAATTCTTATTACAGTTGTAAAAAGGCAGGAGGTGACCAACCTGTCTTTGTCACTCTGCCAGAAATAGTAGCAGAGTTGGCAGAGTTTAGGCTGCAAAAGCCCATGTTCTTAACCTTCCTAAGCTCCTCCTAGCTCAAGACATCTGTCACTTGCCAAATCCACCATCCTTTGTCACTTCTACTGACTTACTCTTTTTCTCACCAGACAGTTTCGTCCCCTCCTTTACACTAGCCTCCAAGAGAAGTCACATCTTGTGATCTTAAATTGGTCTGCCATGTATGCTTAGGGAAGCTGTTTTCAAAGATGACCAGGCTATTTCCTATCTCTGCCTCGAGATAACTGATAGCTTCTTAGATTTGTGTCAGTTGACAGCTGTTGGATCCATTTCTTCACGTTCTCTTGTTGTATTAAAGGTGTCTTTAAAGACATCACTCTCTTCTAGTTCGGAGATCCTTCCTCATACTGATAATTTCTGCTGCTCATCATTTCATTATAATTTTTCACCTCTTGGAATTCTCTCTGAAACCTTTTCATGGACTTTAATGCTTTGCTAAACTGGTCATTAATGCTTTGTACTACTTTGTTTTAGCTCATCCAGCTTTTTATTAGTGTCTTCCAGAAGCTCTTATTAGTGTCTTATAACTTCCTTTATTTGCTCAGTTATATTTTCTGTGATCCCACTGAGTATTCTTTGATCTCTTTTTTAACCTCCTCTGTTATTTTTTCAAGTAATTTGGCTGTGTGGGTTATTGCTATTCTTCTCCCTCAAAATTCCCTGGATTGGCTTTGAGATATATTTAAAGGAGCTTTACAATACATTTTTTTTTGCTTTGCCTTCTCATGTTTCTATTGTTGTTAAATTGCTTATTTTGTACTAAGATTTGTGGATGGTTATAGTGGAAGACTTTGTTGCTAGTATAGACATCTCTAATCTTTTTCAGTGATGTACTTTGGGCATGGCTAACACAGTGCTTTGCCTCAGCACCAAGATCCAACCACCTCTCTTAATTTGATAGGGGAGAAGGCAATGTAATTCACCAAACACCAAGTTCTCTGGGAATGTACTCTAGTATTGTTAATATCATAAAAGTTATCAGGGTGTTGGCTTGCAGAGGAACTCCATCAATAGCAAAAATTATGCCACCCTGGAATTATTAAGCAAATCAACTACAGTAGCATTATCCAAGACAAAAAAAAATGGATATTAAAATATCCTTAGAAACAATTATGTGCTACTCTTAACTCTAAAAAAAAAAATCTACAATTATGGTATAAATATTAAGACAAGCCAAATATTAACATACAGCTAATGTGTACTAAATACAACAGCTATCTCTATTAATGGGGAAAAAGGAATTGAACCATAATTTTATAAATATAACTATATAAAGATTAATAAAGCTTTCTGATTACACTCTTAAAGATATAGAGAACTGGGATTGGGGCATGCAAGAGGAAAAGGTTGAAACATTAATCTATATGTTGTAAGGACAAGAGAAAAGTGGGACAAAGGACCCTATTTGGGAGTAGAAAGATATTTATAGAATTAGATAAAAAGTAAGAGGAAAAACTGATGAGAAATAGAAGATAAAAAGAGGGAGAGAAATTATATGGGCACTAAAACTTTTTAAATTAGAGGTAAAAAAATTGAAAGGAAAAAATAGAGAGGGAAAAAAAGAAGTAAGAAAAAGAGATTAGAAGCAAAGGAAAAGGACAAGGAAAAACCCCCCAAACCTCACTAAGAAGATGAATTAAAAAATAGAAAAAAAAAAAACCAGCATACTCATTAGAAAAGAAAAGCCTCAGTGATTTTGAATGTGATTTTATTCCATAATTTACAATTTTTGAGGAATGTCTGCATCAAGACATGTCTCTGATCATGCTGGTAGATAAAGGTATGTCTGCAGGCACCAGCAGATGAGGACTAAGGCAAGATTGTCAATACCTTGACTTTCAAATCCAAAGCAATTTAGGCTAAGCCTGGCCTCTGGCCTCTGGCCTCAGGAGTGGGGCCTGTGTCCTTTACCTCAAAAGCCTCAGGGAGTCTCTATCCAGCCCACTGTCTGCATCATCTGTCTCCCATAATTATCTGTCACCCAGGGTCTGTGGGAACACAGCGTACACATTAGGGAGCCCTGCGGTGTAGGAGTCCTACCACTACTCGTAAGTCCTGGGTTCAGTCAACCCTTCCGCAGAATGTCATGCAAACAGGCCCTCTCCCCAGTGATATGGTGGATGTTGGACTGGAGGCACTCAGCTATTACCTGTTGGAAGACTCACATGGCAGCAGAATTCTGTACTCTCCCTGTAGATCCCAGTCCTTGCAGTCCATTCTGCTGTCATATTTCTCCCTGAGGCCCTATGGAGGCCCCACCTTGCACTGTGTCTTGTGGGTTTGGTCTCCTTTTCCTGGGAGCTGGGAGCCAAAGAGAAAGTGCAGACTGTCCCTTCTCTGCCTTCCATTCTGTCTCTTCAATTGCTCTGTAGGTCTCAATTTTCCTAAGAGATCCTTCCTGGCTTCAGAGGATTTACTCCTCCCCCTGCCCTCCTCAATTTGTCATTTTTCAGAGTTTGGATTCCAAATCTTGGAGAAGCTGAGTTGTTTTTGTCCACCACTCTGCCTTTTTCCCAAAATGGTAGTGATAGTAGAAATGAAAAGCAAAAGGGAAATACTGGCAGGAATGAGGGTGAGGTACAATAAGTAGAAGGAGAGGGAGGTGGGAGGTGTTGGATAAAGAAGAATTCCTAGGTGGAGTTTGTACAGAACCAGTAAAGACAGAAGCTGGGGCCAAAATGCAAACCTGAATAAGCATAAAGGACTTGAAGACATTCAGTCTTCTACCAAATATAGAAGTCTAGCATGGTACACCCGCGGTGGAGTAAATGCTGTTAGGATTTAGCAGGACAAAAAAATCCCTCCTTCAGTCCCTACTGAACTATCTCCCTACGTATGCCCTGCATTCAGTCAGGTACAACTTTCCCAAGTGACATTTAATTGCCTCCGTTTTTATTATTAACAGTTATAACCCAGTGATTTGGGTTCAAATGTGAACCTGATGCTTCTATCATTGTGACATCTCTAGCAAGTATCTTAAATTGCTGACTTACTTCTTCTCCTTGATTCTATAAGAAATGAAAATTCAGAATTATAAAGATTCTGTGAGTATACACAAATTTTCTGATTTTTCTAAAGGTGAAAGAATGTGATAATATATGATTCATGTTTGCACAATCTGGATAGGGTTGGAAAAAGTACTATGAGCTCATTTATACTATGTCATGGCCTTGAGAACCCTACCTTCTATGGCATAACTGAAGTAGTGATTACCAGCTGAGCTGTACTAGATCAAAAGCCAATGAAACCACATGCTCACATTTGAGGGAATTCCTGCCCATCTAAACTTGTCCTGCAGGCCATCAATAACTCAAGCAGCTTAGAAGTCTATTCATGAATTCTCCTTGAATGGCACAGGGAACTAGAGACCTGTTCTTGCTAAGTTTTGGAAAATTGAGATTAAAGACAGTGTACAGTTGAGTGAAGCAAGCATTCAGTGCCGTGAACAATATGGTATGGTTTAGGTCTTGAACAGATCTTAAGTGGCCCCTAATAGCCTCTGCATTGAAAGTTTAGTTCCCAGCCTATGGCACTATTGGGAAGTGGTGGGGTGGGGCCTAGTGGACTGAATGAAGGTCACAGGGGATGTGCCTTATTCTTTTTTCCCTTGTTTTCCAGCTACTATGAGATAAGCAACTTCCTCTGCACAACCTCCCATCATCATGTGCTGCCTCACCACAGACCTAAAAACAACAGGACCAACTGGCTATGGACTAAAACCTCTGAAACTGTGAGCCAAATTAACCTCTTTATAAATTGATTGTTTCAAATATTTTATCACAGTGACAGAAGGTTGAACAAAATTGAATTTATGTAGGAAACCAGATTATCACAAATCTAGTGAACTACAAAACTATTTGAAGATGTTGGTGTTTAAAATCTGACATGTTTCTCACTAGACTAAAATCAAAATGTTGGCAGGGTTGCATTTGCTACTGCAGCACTAGGGGAAAGTTTGCTTTCATGCATCTTCCACCTTCTATAGCTGCCAACATTCCTTGGCCTGTGATCTTTTTCTCCATCTTTAAAATCAGTAATGCTCAAGCCATAATGTTATTAGTCCCACCTCCTTCTGATCACAGCCAGGAAAAGTTCCCCACCCTTTAAGGACTCATAAAATTAGATTAGACCCACCTGGGTAATCCGAATCTCCTCATCTCCAGGTCCTCAACTTTAATCACATCTCAAAATCCAGCAGCACAGTCAGGGGACATGAGAATTAGGACGTAGACATTTGGAGAGCCATTATTCTGCCTATTACAACACCTAGTCAGTTAAATGTACCATCAAAGTTGAAAATAGTGGGTTAAAGTATATCACCAATGTTTCCTGTACTACAGAGATTCTATCATTCCATGATCTGGACCTAGTTCTGATTTGAGTATTTTCAGGAAGCCAAGAAAAGAAAAAAATTCTCAGTGTCCACTAATATTCTAAGTAGGAAGACAGGGCTAAAATACAAGAAGCAGTTATATGACCGAGTAGGGTTCATTGGCTTTCTGACCCCCTTTGTTTTTTTCCTAATCTAACAGGTAAGTAAATGGTACTACATTGAATTTATGTATCACAGTGATCTATATTGTTCAATGCAGGTTATGTGGTATACATTTAAGACTTGTAAGTCCATTGCCCTTCCAGGACAGATCCTGGAATGAGTTTTCCACCCCCAAGTACAGAGTGGAGGTGGGGAGCTGTATGGTGAACCCTGGGGAGAGCAGGGGGACAGAAAATGAAGAAGAAAAGCGAACAAGGTTTGTGTTGGAATGAAAGAATCCTTCTTGAAGAAAGTAAGGAAATGATTTGTATCATTTTCTGGGCTTTAAGTGTTTTTATGATATCCCTAGAATAAGAACTGAGGTTAGTCTGGTACTGGGTGGCACTCATTCTTGCCCAGGAGGAGTTTTCCTTCCTGTAATACTTGAGATTTCTATCCTGCCAATCCTATCTGAATGTCAGTTATGTGCCCAGCTCAGTGATCAACTCAGTTCTGTTCTTCCATAGCCAGAGCAGGCCTTAATGTCTGCCTCTGTGATTTGGTCTCTTCTGAGGATCTTCCATCCCCTCCCCATGAATGTAGGGAGCCCTCACCATTCAGCTCTGCTCATCTGTGAAGCTTGGGAACATTTCAGATCACAAAAGATGTGCTGAAGATTTTCTCCCCGGATCCTGACTTCTAGATCTTATTTCCTGCAGCCAGAACAGAACTGAAACAAAAGCTTTAAACTTTTGTTCAAACTTTGATATGACCCTATGTTTCAAAATCTTTAATCACTGTAGACTAAGTGCTTGAGATATAAAGTTTATTAAAGTTAAAACTGTGACTTTAAACAATAACATTAGCTTTATGTGATAACAGAAGAAATACATAAGTTTAATTTCCAGCCTTTATCCTTTCCCTGAGTTCGGTTGAAACTGCTCTTTCTGGCTCCTTTTCATTAGTTTCTCACACACACTAGCTTGGGCTTCTCAGTCTTTCTCAAAGGTATTTTAACAATTTTATACCTTTTCATATAAATTATAAGAACTCCAGTGTCTCCAAAGTGTACCAGTGGGGAATGCGCTTGGGACTTTGCCTCAGGTGGCACCAAAATGCCTTTCAGCTCATCAGTTTCTTGAGGCTCCCCCTCCTCCACCCTTACCCTTGACCTGCACACCGCCTGCTTGCCTGTGACTTCTTTCACCTCCAATTGACTGGTATTTACTCCAACCTGCTACCGCTTGGATCCAGTTGGAGAAGGGCAGGGATGACAAATGTACTCAGTGATTTCCCAAGTCCTTAATCTGCTTTACCACTCTGGGTGGAAAAAGTCAAGAAATGGCCTCCACAGGGAGGTGCCTAGAGAGTGATAAATAGCTGAATGTTTGTCTGCTGGTTAATAGCTAACTGACCTGCTTCCTTTATTACCCATACCGATCTGGCTATCTTCCAGTCCTAAATGCCTGTTTATCTTTCCCACAGTGAAAAAGGGGATGGTTTTCTTTCACTGCAGTTGTAATAGAAGAGCAGAACATGGAGCAGACAAGAGACAAAGAAGCTACAGGAAACCTCTTCTACAAATCTGTAGCCAATGAGAATATAGTCATAATCTGTTCATCCAACAAATATATTCAGCATTGTCCATGTTTCTGAACCAAGGCCTACTGGTGACTACAAAGGTAGAAAATGAGACTGACTCTCTGATACCTAAAGAACCAAAGACTTCTGATTTTGCAAAATTGCCGGGAGTCAAAAACAGCCAGGGACCAATCTAATAGGGTATGCTTTTACTTCACATTGGTTTTTACTTTTCTTCTTATCCATTCTCAATGGACAGAAGTAGTAAATACGGTCTAGGAATCAGGAAACTTGGGATTTGGATACTTAAATTTATCAATTAAGATTTTTAAATGTATAAATTGCTCTATGTATTCTCCCATCTGTCAAATGTCAGCATGATTTTCTACCCCTCTAGAACTAATTGTTTAAATAGTCTACACCTATTCTGAGATTCAAATATGGAATTCCACTGAATAACAAAAGGTGCTATGTAAATGGATATTATTTTATCAGAGTTCCTCAGAACTAGGCACAATAGTTAGGCCTGGCTTGGGCTGGAATATGGTCCTATAGGGAATAGAGAAAACTTGACAGCTTTAGAACCTACAGTGTTATTCAGGTACTGTAGCCTTTCAGAATCCAGCTCATATTGTATTCCTGGATGACAAAAACTAATTTGTGTGTAGCCAGTGAGCTGTCACCTCTGATCCATGGATGGGAGGCACAAAACTCAAATTTATTTCCTGCATTAAAGCTGTAGACAATGTGGAAAAGATCAGTTGTTAAATCTGGAGCACTCAGAGTGCTTAACAGATGCTTCTGGCTGTGATTTAACCGCCCCAAACCCACCCTTGCTGAAACATTGATGGAATTTCCCAAACCTTTCGACCTGCCAGTGTGGGCCCCTCTCTCAGGTCAGCAGAAAAGCTGAGATTAGCACATAAAGCCTGTCACTGGGTAGCAGACTTGAATCTGGTACCAAGTTCCTATATATGAGGAAAACTATAAAAGGGATGAGAGAGCACGCCTCTAGGGACAACCACTCTATCTAGAATGGCATGAGAGCAGGACCTTCATGTGGCTTAAGGCTGTCTTTTTAAAGGGTTTCCACTTGTCAACTGGCACAATCTAATGACTCCAGCCCACTTCAGGGATTGTGAATTGGGCACTTTGTTCTTGGACACAAAGAGATAACTGCTCTGAGAAAATAACTCAGATATACTCACAAAAATATGCAGAAGGAATAGGGAACACTGGGTCTAGATGCCCAAAAACTGAAATACCAAGAAGATATATTAGTTTCCTATGATGGCTGATAAAAGAATTATCACTTGGGCTGAGGATTTAGTTCACTGGTTCCAGCATCTGCCTGGTAAATGCAAGGTCCAGTGTTCAATTCCTGGTAACCACATACAACAATGCCAGGTGTGGTGACTCAGGCCTGTAATCTCAGCACTCAGGAGGTAGAGGTAGGAGGATTGCCTTGAGTTTGAGGCTCACCTGGGATACACAGTGAGCTCAGGGCCACCCTGAACTACGAAGTGAGACCCTGTTTCAAAAAACAAACAAACGAACAAAGAATCATCACAAATTTGGAGACTTAAAACAATACAAATTGAATAGATCATTTAAAGTCTGGCTAAAATTTTAATTAGTATAAAATGTCTCTGGAAATAGTAATGTGATAAAGCCAACTGTGCTGACACACTAAATTGCTTTTCTAAAATAAAAATAGTTTTATTAAAATACTTTTAAAAACACAAAAATTGATTCTGTTACTGTTCTGAACATCAGAAATCTAAAATCAAGATGTTGGGAAAGGGACATCACTTCTGGAGGCCCAAGGAACAAATCTTTATCTTGTCCAACTTCTAGTGTGCACCCACAGGTCTTGGCTCTTGGTCCTTTCCTTCATCTTCAAAATGCCACTCTAACCTTTGCCTCCACAATTTCTTTCTGTAACTCTGATCTTTTTGCTCCTCTTCTATAAAGACACATTTGAATCATCCAGGATAACCTTGTGCAATGGAAGTTGTGGATTGTATCTCAGTGTCCCCTCATGCAATCAGAGGTAGGGCTTTTTGGAGCTGGCTGGATCTAGGGTATGTGAATGTGAAGTAAGGGTTTGACACCTGGATTAGAAGTATATGGTAAAGGATTAGCTCACTAATTGGTTTATCATAATTCTGGATGCAGATAATGGGCAATCTCACCCTTGGTGTGGATGGTACCACCACAAAAGGCTTATAACCTGGATTAGGTAAAAATTTGAAAAACTTTTAACAAAAGAAGCTCAATGCTACTACTTGCTGCTTGCTGCTTCCTGCCTCCTGCCCACCCTTCCATGGACTGTCTCTCTTCTGGGATGCCCCTCTGCCCTGCCACCCCCTGCCTTAGCTCCAGACAACTATAGACTGAAGCATCTACAAACTGAGCTTCAATAAACCTTTTTTGTTTAAGTATGTCAGATATTTCATCTCAGCAACAAGAAAAGTAACAAAGACAGAGTTTTAAGAGGGAATTGTATGAGTCTGGTATGTGTACAATACAATATTTGTCCCAACATCTACAAACTATATCCAAATAAAAATGGCTTGGGGCATATAACTCTAAGAACTTCCTAGTGTTGTCCACTGTGTGTCACTATTTTAACATTAAAAAGCACAATTTCTGGAGTCTGATATTGGCTTACTGAGTTCCAATGATTTAAGATTAAAAATAATAACACATTACAGAATCATGATAGAGGCAAAACTTAGCATCAGTAAGAAATTTCCTAGCTGACTTAATCTAGTAAAATTAGAGTGATTTATAGGGGTTAGGGTTTTAGTTTGGGTAGGGGAATAGGAAAAAATTAGAATTAAGTCATGTCATATACTGGTACAAATGCTCAATGTTGAGTATGATCGTGATGTGTATATATAATGTGCTAGTGATTAGTTGAGATATGTAGTTTATTATAGCAAGATGGACTAGATAATGTTTATTTGTTTTATTTTTTAAAACAAGGTTTCTCTTTTATGTCCAGGCTGTCCTTGAACTGGTAGTGATCCTCCTGTCTCAGCCTCTAAACTGTTGGGTTTAGAGGCATGTGCCACCGTGTCTGGCCTGGTTGTATTTGACCTATGAACCTTATGGTCTCTGCCATACTCTCAACTCAGTTGTGGAAATGCAAAAATAGCCATAAAAAGTATGTCAATAAATTGGCCTGGCTACAATGCAATAATACTTTAGTTACAACAACAGGTAGTGGTCTGGATTTGACTGACAGAATAGGATTTGCTAAACCCTACTCTATACTATATATGAATAATGTGTATACATAGATTCTATACTCTATGTAGAGACTGTTTACCATCCTTACAATTTTTCAACAAAAAAATGATGCTCAATATTCTGGGACTTGTTCTCACTTAATATATTCAGTGCATTTTCCCATTCAATACATTTAGTTCTACTTCCTTGTTTTATTGGTTATGTTAATTCACTGTATGTCATGTTTTATTTAAACATAGCTCTATAAGAATCCTCAAATAATCCTTATTTAAATTTGTGTCCTTGATCAAGTAATTTTAAGGTAGAGTCCTAAAAACAGAAATTTCCTCTAAAGAGTACGTGTAGCTTTTCAAAATTAACAAATGTTGTAAAATTTCTCTTTAACATGTTGTACCGACATAAAATCTGTGAACAGCAAAACATTGACCAAGCCCAGGTGATTTAAATTCCTGGAGTGTAGATATGTGTAGATCATCACTGAATGGCCTGGAAATGTTGTAATGGAACAGATGTTGGAAGACTAGAGAGAGATGGAAGTGGTCTGAAAAGGACCCTGGGTGACACAGCTGTCACAGATGACAGCTTTGGGATCAAAGATGGGAAAGATGTGAGCAAGATGCTGAGATTGAATATTCTGGGAAGAAAAACTCACCTGGAATTAATCAGGATATGCTGTTTGCTCAGTTTCAAGGGCCTCTAAGAACAGCAAAGGACACACACTTGTGATACAGTCAAGCTTAAGAAACTGGCACCACAGTGAGAAGAACAGCAGAGGGCCATTCGGAGTCAACAGCTGGAGAACCTAGACAGGCTGAGACCAGAGGCAGTAGATGGCTGTCTGAAGATTTTTTTTTCAATAGCCACACTGAGAAATTATACTGTGCTAAAAGTTGTGGTGCTAGGAGAAGTGAATGGTTGCCAAGAATCTCCACTAGGGACAAACACTGTAATCTGTCACCCAATTCTCCTGTGCTTGTCCCCCTGACTGAGTTCAGGACACAGTCAGTGGTTGAGTGTGAAAGATCTGAGGCCTCATCTTGGAAACAACCCAAGTGTCCATCAACTGGAGACTGGATAAAAAAGCTGTGGTTCTTCTACACAATGGAGTATTACTCTGCCATAAAAAATGATAAGTTTGAATCATGTATACTTAAATGGACATACCTTGAGGATATCCTCATAAGTGAAATAAATAGGTCACAGATAGGTACATATCACATCTTTTCTCTGTATGAGAAAATAAAGATGTAAATGAGTCCTAGCATTGTATGTTATATATTGTGAAATAGAAAATGTTCAAAGTAAAATAGGGTGAAGGGGGGAAAATAATGAGATTGTAACAAAAAAGTAAGGAAACAAATTTTATATATATGGGGGGCGGTAGGGTGAATAGGGCTATGGGAAAAAATGAGAATTAAATTGTGTCTTATACTGGTACAAATCCCCATTATGGAGTGCAATCATGATGCGTGTATGCAATGTATCAATAAAGATTAAAATAAAAGAAAGATCTGAGGCCCTAAGGACCATCAGTATTGATTTGTTTTCCAGATACAGGTTCTCTATAGGGCAGCACTTAATGAAGGCCGTGAATAATAATCTGATTGTTAGAAAGCAAAAAAGGAGTAACTAGTAGAATTTCTAAACAAAAGAAAGCCACTGGCCTGCAGTGCTCATTCTGTCACACTGCATCTTGCATCTTATCTTGAACGATGATAGCAATGCTGGTGTAGAAGCACCAGGGGGAGTTCTGCAAAACTATCATACATAGAAATAAGAAACTAGAAGGATAGAAGGTCAGGATTCAAAACAGAAAGAGTAAGGGAAGAGCAGTATCTACCTTCGAAAACTTTGAAAGACTTCATGGGGACAGTTTATAAAATTGACCAACAGGAGTTGTTCATTATACCATAAATGGAACCTTCTGCCCATTAGAGCTGCCCACAGAAGTAATTCATTTCCTGTAACTGGAACTAATGAAAGCTGAGAAGTCTACTTCTGGGTACTTTTCAACATTCTGTGACATGTATGAGGCACCCATTCTGTTCTCCATGACAGCATTTCTCAGTTTAATATGCAGACACACCTGGGAGATTAAACACATCCTGATCTAGCATGTGTGGACAGGACCTACAATCCTTAAAACTTGGAAACCTCCAGTGTGACTGATACTACTGTCCACGAGTCACCCCTGGTTAGCAAAGCCTTCTGCCAGACGTGCTCAGACTTGGTTGCACACTGAAGTCTCGTGAGGGAAAGAAAAACTTTAAAAATACTGATGCCTGCCTCCCATAGTGAGAGAGTTTAGTTAGTTTGGCATATGGCCTGAACTTCAGGACTTTTCAAAGCTCCCTGCGTGATCATAATATGTAGTAAAATGGCCTCTCACATGACTTTTAATTTCCAGAACATAATTACCTAAGTTTGGCCATATCTTTTTATTTAGGCACACAGTAGATCACCATTTTGGAAGAAAACTTTGTAATAATTATTAATTCTCGTATTCTGTGGTATGTTGATGCCTTCAGTCCTTTCCAAAGCTAAGAAACAAGTTCTGTTCCGTGTCCACATTCGCCAGCAGTACATTCACTTGGCCAGAAGGTGGTGATGGAGCAACAGAGTCAAATATTCCAAACATCTCAGAAATTAAACCCTCATAACCTCTGATATTAAGCCCCTTACATGAAGCCTTTATGAAATTTGCTTCCATGCTTCCTGGCAGCTGACTATATCAGAGTAAGTCTGGTCCCAACGTTCCAATTTATCTGTCATTTTCCTGCCATCTACGTAGAACAGATGTCATTTCTTTTCATTGAAAGTCAAACCCTTCAACATTGTTCGTCATTCATTCCCCCGGCCTCTGCCAAGTTCATTGCCTTTTATGTTTTTGTATACTAATTCTTCTCAATGTTAAAGTAGTACATGGTGTTTATTTTAAAATATACAGAATAGCAAGGTATATAACCTAAAAATACTCAAGCACATGGTCTCTGCTGTGTAGTTTGAAGGCGATATACATACATACATCTATACATCTTTTCTATTCTTATAAAAATAGTCATGTTCTGCAAACTCTCCTGTGACCTGACTACTCAATTCAAGTTTTAATCTTGTCGTCTTTCATCTGTAGATGTGATTCTTCAGAATTGATGCCCATGTCTGGATCTACAAAGATTTTTCAGCATGCACTCATCTGATCCCCATTCCAAACACTGTGATTTAATGGATCTGACGTTAAACCTGAAATCCATGTGGCTGGAAAATTCTAGCTATGATTTTGAAATGAAATACTAAAAATATGATTTTTTCATCAATTTCCTTGTTGTAGTTTACATATGATAAAACCCACATGTTCTAAGATATGTAACACATGAAGTTTCTACAGATAGGTATATCCTATAACCACCAAAATAATTGAGATATAAAACATTTGTTACATCACAAAATGTCCTTGTTCCCCTTGTTGATCAATCTTCTACCCCATTTCCAGGTCTAGATAACCGATCCATTTTCTTTCACTATAGATTAGAATTTCTAGGGATTCTTGTAATTGTAAGTAGACAACTTGTTCTATTGTGACCATTAGCCTTAGTATAACTTTCTAGATTTAGTCATGTTGTTGCATGTATCAATAGAATGTTCTTCTTTATTATTGTTTATATTACAGTATCTTATGGGTGTTGCATCATATTCCATTCACTGGTTTATGGCCATTTGAGCTATTTCCAGGCTTTGATCATTACAAATAAAGCTGCTATGAACATTCACATACAAACTTTTATATAGATAATATAATAATTATAATAATTATATATTGATAATATGCTTTTATCTTCCTAAGTTAATACCAACAAATAAAATGCCTGTGTCGTGTGATTGTGTCCACCTTTACTGACAATTTGCTAGTTGTGTGGCCTGGAGAGAGTTGATTTTCTCCCTCTGAACTTCAACTGTAAAGTGAGATTAGTAACCCAGAATTTTAAGCCTTTGAATTTCCCCAAGATTCTGTGTCAAAGACAATTGTCAGGATGTGTTGAATTTTTAAAAAAAGAAAGAAGAAAAAAGAAAGAAATGGGGCTTGGCTTTTTAGGAACTGAGAAAATTAGTATGACAATATTTTTATGAAGAGGCATACTGTAATTTAGCAGCAAAAATATCATTGAATAATGAAACCTCTACTATTAAAATAAAAATTGTCAAGAAGGAACCAGTTAGGGGTGTTAAAGCATATAGTCAACTGGTAGGGTACAACGTTAGACTCTCAGCCACTGACCCAGTGCTCATTCATGAGTCTGTAGGCTGAAATACCAACCCAGTTCTTGCTCAGCTCACACAAGTCAGACAGTCAAAGGACTCTCAACCTCATTCCTTTGGCAGCATCACTGGGTATTGCTCGCTATCTACATCCTTCATTCAGCCATGGAATAGAGCACCCGAACTTATCTCTCTTATCAATCTAAACTTAGCATTCATTGACTAATCTTTCCACCACCTCTCTCTGCATCACAAACCGACTGTTTACTGCTTGGTTTAATGGGGCTATGGAAAACATCCAGAACTCAAGCCAAGGACATCCTGTTTCTACAGACACCTGATGAGCAGATTTCAGAAACAGCACAAATATGTGAAAGGAATTGCATTTTGTACTACACAAATCAGGCTCCCATCAACATCTGCTGTTCTGTTTGTGTTACTTTCAATGGAGTAAACATTGCCACTGACTCAGGGATATATCTACCTGTGTTTGAAAGCTATCACCATCTCTTTTGGGCTTTTCTTTATTGATTACCTTAGCTGTCAAGTGGGACAGCCTCCTATCTTTTATTGTCCTTGCTGTTACCAAAGAGAGGCACAGAGACAGTTTTACTCAAAATGTTTTACTGCTTATCACAACAGAGATGGAGCACAGCTGACATCGGTTATATAAAAAGCTAATGAAATGCAAAAAGTCACTATCGTTGCTGACTCTGAGGCACTCAATAACCATCAGCTCCATTCTCTTATGACTACATCTCAATCATCTGGATACCTTGAACTCAGTAATAACCTTATCTTGCCAGAATATTACCACCTCAAACAGGTGTTACCCACCTCAAGTCCAAATCTAATCTAAATCAGTTCTGGGAAATTCTCACATCATTCCTTATCTGCAGGCATCTCTGCAGATATCACCCCTACTTCGTTCTCTTTTTCCTTTTCTTCTTAGGCCAAATTTTAACCCAATAAAACTTTTCCAAGAATCTCTTATTTTAATCTATCATTAGGTTTTTTATATTTCATTTTGATGATTTCTTCTTGCCTATTTTCCTGCTCATGCATTTTTTCTTGAGCTGTGTTTAATATGCCCTTTGATCTGTCCACCAAGTTTATCTGTATGTGTTAAATGTAACATTACATTTACCAGTAGTGGCATTTTGTATATTCATACTGTTCAGCAATCATTACTACTACACAGTTCTAGTTTTCATTGCCCAAATGGAAACTCTACACTTATTAGATAGTTATTTTCCTTACTCCCCTTTCCCTCAGCCCCTGGCAACCGCTAGTCAGTTTTCTATTTCCGCGCATTTCCCTACTCTTGGAATTTTCTGTGAAGGGACTCAGACAATATATGGCATTTTGCGTCTGTTTTATTTCACTTAGCATAATATTGTCAAGGACTATCCATATTGTTAAATATGTCAGCACTTCCATACACTGAGTTAACTTTGATTGTTATATTTTTCAGCTCTACAGTATATTTGCTTGTTTTTCAAATTTGTAAAGTCATTTTCACCGTCTCCGTTATTCTTCCAAATTGTCCTGTCTTGTCTCCTAATCATTTCAATCAACGCTTCGTAACCTGATGTTGTTTCTTCTCCTTTCCTTTTTCCTTCCTTTTTTCCTTGCTTCCCTCTTCTTCTATTTAAAGAATGACTGGTTCTCATTCATGTTCACTTTAGGAGGAAATGTGCAGTGAAATTTTTAATGTGTTCCATTTAATGTATATGTAGTAATGACCAAGACTACTACTCCTTTTTAATCAAAGGAGGCAGCTGCACGGAGCAGTGTGCAGTTGCCACTCCGGCTCTATCTTTATGATTCTTTCGGAGGTCCTATTATACTAGCATGTAAAATCTTACCTGAATATGTTAAGACTGAGACAAGACACATTGTGAGAATGTATGCAGCATCCTCTTCCTGCACTTCTTGTACAGTTTGGCATTCAAGGCAAGAAATACACATCAAAGTTAAAAGCAAAGAAAGACCAAAAAATAAAAAGCAAAAGAAGACAATAAATCACAGCCGTGATCACCTCGTTTTAGAAAGGAAGTGTAAACCAGGCTCTACCACCTGGTGTACTAATTCTTCACGGCCTGTAAAGGGTTGGCTTCCCTGAATCAGTAATCGAGGTAAGTCATCTTCACTAGTAGCAGCACTGGACTTCGAGATGCTTGTCTCTCACATTAGCAACAGTAGTCCGGGAGCCCGACTAATGGACCCTAAATTCCAGAACAAGATCCAGGTTAGTCAACAGGGGATGGGAACCGCGGAATGAGATCCCTGCTGTGCCCAACACGAAGTTATCTTCCAGGGAAGAACACTCGTTGAAAACTCACAGCGGAGTCTGAGGGAAATAAGAACCCACATTTTTGAGCCTCTGGAGGACATTGAAGGGTGGGGCAGATCTGTTGCCCTTCCCTGGGTCGGACTCCAACTGTCCGAGCAACAGACATCGCACTACTGAGGGTCTTGATTCCTGAACCAGAGAACCTCAGATCAAAGCCACTTTTGAGCCTCTAGAGGGAAAACAAGAGAAGAGATTTCAGTAGGAAGTTGGGGCAGTAAGCATGGAGAGTTGAAAACCGAGCGCTCAGAGTGTCTTGCCAGCGCTGCCTAAGTGTTCAGTGCTCCGTTCAGGGGAGAAATAGGCGGGCCATGAGGGCTCTCCACCAATAAGCGAAGCAAGAAATGATTCAGAAGCACTGGTCGTTAATCATTTGGCGAGTTCCTGGGCCAAGCCCCATGATTCGCTGAGGCGTTACCGTGGTGACAGGTCACGCCTTGGCGCAGGAGGAGGACTTGGTGGCTTCCAGGCAACGAGAAACAGAAGTTTGACTTTCTACTCTCACCGGAGGTGTTGCTGAGTCTCTGGAGACCCTTCAGCCACTGTTGCTCTTGTTTAGGGCGGTGAGTCCGGTGAGGCTGGGCTTTGGGGCAGGGATCTGACTTCTGAGCCAAAAACTTGGCAGAGTTTTCCATGAACATGAGGAAAGACTTGGAGAGGCAGAGAAATTCAGTGGCAAAGCATGTCAGTGATTATCCATTTATCTATCATTTTAGAAGAGTTGAAAGTTAGAAAAAGCGTGATGTAAAGAGACTTGTATAAGATCGATTTGAACGGTCATATCTAGTTCTGTGCTGTCAATATGGCAGCCGCTTGATGCCTGTGGTTGGTACCTTACTGAGTTGTGCTCTAAATATGAAGCACACACTGGATTTCAAGGGCGTAGTGCCAAAAAATACAATATCACAGTAATAATTTTTATACTGTCTATTGAAATAAAGAGTTGAATGTTAGGTACATATAATTAAAATTAGTAATGTCATGTTTTCTTTTTCCTTTCTGTGTGTGTGTGTGCATGTGTGTGAATGTAGTTAACTTGGACAGTTAAAACTATATAGAAAGCCTTGTTTTCTTGGTCAGCCCTGAGCTACACTAGAACTTATTATGCCAACCCCTGGTTCAAGATCTTTTGTGTTGTAATACTAGTTTGAAGAATATTTTACAGAATACCTACATTCATCTGATCGGATGAGAGTGTGTACGGCGTTAAGTACAAGACAGTGGTCGTATTTCTAGTACTTTAAGATTTTGCTGCTAAAGTATATGAATCACAATCAGCATTTTAACAAATTCTTCAAGTTTTTCATTTTTCTTTTCCTTAGTTTGCCTTTTCCAGGATAAAGATGACTTATGAGACTAGAAATAGTGAAATGAACTTGAAAACTCTTGCAAATACTTTAGAAAATCCTACACTTTCAAGACCGGATAATATAAAATCAAAGGGAAAATCAAGTTATGTAACATGCACAGAAAATGAATCTAATCAACGAATCTTGACATTTGGACACACCACAAAAGCTCAGGAGAGGACAAGAAAAAGACAGCAGCCTGTAAAACTGGAGCCTCTGGTAAGTAAAAAAACCAAAAAAAAACCCCAAAATACAGAAACAGAATTTTGTCCATTTTTCTCTCATACAGAAGTTACAGCATTGCTTTAACAGATGGATGTTATTTCCAGACATTTAAAAAGAAGAAATGAAAACTTTAAAAGATAACAATGTGTTCATGAAATTGCAAACACTGTAAACATTATTCAGCAAATATTAAAGTTTCATGATCTGTTTAAGTTGAAGGATACAGTGGTGAACAATTCTCTACCATATAAATTTTTTCTAGGATTATGTATGTTTCAGATACTGACCTACCTAGACTAGCTTCTTTTACATGTTGGAATACCATTTTTTTAATCGCCTCTCAGCCTTTTGGCTAAGATCAAGTGTGGAATACCATTTTTGTGAATATTAGTTATACAAATAATTTCTTTAATTTTTGAAAGATTCATACATACATACATGGAACATATTTCGATGATTTCCACCTCCCATGCGTTATTCTCCTGATTTTCCCTCCTCCATCTTTCATGTTCCCTTCTCTTCTCTGAGAATCCTTAGGATAACACTTAATACTTGAAATTTCAGAAAAAGTAATATCGATTCATTTTTTCAAAGTACATGCCTGGTGTTGAAAAGTTGTATGCTTGTCTAGTAACATTTAATTTTCAGAAAGTCTTTATGCCCTTGGATAATCATAAATGCATATAAACGAGCAGGTAATAAGTGTAATATAAAAAGGGAAGTTCCAGTCTTTCAGATATTTACTCTTACTCCTGGCTATCTATCTGTCTTTAAACCATTTTGTGTGTTTTTCAAATATATTTGCATATATGAGTATGTGAAAATATGTGTAGTTTAAAGTAATATTATACTTGACATGCTGATTGTATTAGTCAGCTTTCCTGATGGTGGGATAAAGTACTTGATACTCACAATTTAAATGAAGAGAAGTTTTTTTGGCTCAAGTTCTCAGAGATTTAGGCTATGGATAGCTGGCTCCAAGGCAAAATATCTTGGAATGGAGCACAGTTGGTTACTTCATGTTCTGGAAGCAGAACAGGGAACAGAGCCCGAGCGAAACAGCCCAGGGTCAGATTCAGACCCCAAGGTCGTGCCTTCATGACCCACCCAGATACAAGCAGAAGTGTACTTTACTGATCTCATAAGTGGCTCCCAAGCCAATCAAGTCTGCGATTAAGTTTAACTTTCATACTGACTGATCTTCACAGTGCTTATTTTACTTAACTATATACATTTGGGGATTTTTTTCTAACAGTTATACTGTATTTTGTTGTATGGATATGGATCCATTAATTGGTCTTCCATTAGGGGAATCCAGTTTAACTATTTTTATGTTTTATTATTTTGCTGTTACAAATAATGCTGCATTGAATAACCTTGTCTTTGTACATATAAAGACGGCTTCACACAAGTGATATTTTATAGGTCAGAGGATATGTACATTTTTAATTCTGAAAAATATTGCCCAATTGTCCTTCAGATAAGTTTGACCAATCTTTCCACATACTGTAGAAAACAGGACCTTTTATCTCAAATCTTTGCTAAACCAACCACTATCAACTGCTTTATTTTTGCCAGACTAGTTTGTGTACTAAAATGGTACCACATTATTGTAGCAATTTGCATCTCATTCTTTTTTGATTTATGGAAAGTGTCACGTAATTGTTTCTAAGAATCACACTGAATACTTCTTTTGTAGTTTTTTTCATCCTCAGTGATATTTAGTAGTATGCTATAATGTGGTGCTGTTTTTCTTGTAAAATTAATACTTATTTTATTTTTTTGTTCCTTATTATGAAATGACTCCCCTCCTCAAATTCTTTTTATTTCGAGTACAGAAAAAGTGAATGAATTATCTGTTTATTTTTTAATCAAAAATCTTGTGATTTTTAGACTCATATTTAGTGTTAAGCTTTTATGTTCAAGCATCTTTACAATCAGATAATTCTGCCTTTATTTCAGGTGTTCACACAGCTTGTTTTCTTTTGAATCAGAGTTCAGCAATCTGTGGTCCACTGGTCAAATCCATTAGGAGTCCCTTTTTGTAAATAATATTTTATTAGTCACCACCACATTTATTTATTTATGTAGTGCCAAAACTTTGAGTAATTGTAATAGAAATTAAACAACCCCAACTCCTAAATTATTTCTTATCTGCCCTTATGTAGAAAAAAATTTAATCCTGTTTTAGAAGCTCCAAAGAAAGATTTGAAAAATAAAGTTGATAGTGAAAATAATGATGTTGCTCGTGATTTTAATAATGATCTTGGGGTTGTAACTATTTAGGGTGATTGATGTTTTCTAAATTATTTATATCATATTAATAAATTTACTTCTATTCCTATCTGTCTTAGTTACTTTTCACATTGCTGAGACAAAATACTCAACACCCACAAGTTAAGGGAGAAAAGGTTTATTTAGCTCACAGTTTGTAGAGTCCATAATTGTCTGGCCTTGAGGCCGGTGGCCTGGCAGAAGTCCATCACAGAGAAGAAACAGTTCGTGGGAGGCAGGAGGCAGCAAAAAAGAGCAAAGAATGATCTCAGCACTTTCTGTCTCATATCTCACCCAGGCTACTTAGGGCGAGTAGACTCACACCCTTTATCCTAAAAGGCCGCACCTATGATCACATGAGACCTGGGAGGTACATTGAGACACAAACTATGACACCATTTAAGAAAATTTGAAACTTGTGAAGAAAAGTTTAATAACATTGGTAATGTTAAATGTTTTCTACTCTGCTTTAATTTCTATTTCTAAAGGAAATGGTAGTGTTATGCCCATTCTTCTGATTCTTTTTATACCTTACTCTAAGTATGATAAACACTATCATAGTATATGTGAAATAATCTCATTTTTTTTTGCATATTTGCCACTTTATTTTAAAAGCTCAACTTCTTTCCACTTTTTACTATACAAAAAATTAAAATAGTACAATGAATACTCTCCACTTTAGATTCAAAAATTGTCAATGAGGTGTCATCTTTGTTTTACATCACTGTATACAGTTTTATGCACTTACCTTTTAGTTTTTTATTGAAAGTAAGTTATAAACATTGCAACACTTAATTTTCAAATATTTTGGCATCCAAACCTAATACTAACTCTCAAATTCTATGACATGAATGAGAACAGTTCTTTGCATACTGTAGTATTATGGTCACATCTAAAAATTTATTATTCTGTATTGTCACCTAAAATCTAGTCAACACTGACATTTCTCCAATTTTCTAGAAGGTTTTTAAGTAACAATTTTTCCATCCATAACAAGAATCTAACAAGAATTAAAGTGATGTATCTGGTAGTTTATTTTTTATTCTCTTTTAATGTTAAAAAAAGTCTTTTTATTATTTTTTGGTAGCATTGACTGAAGAATCCAGGACTCTTTTGTACTACATTCCATGTGCTGGCTATGTCTGATCATTTGTTCTTTGTGTCATTTGGTGTATCTTTTCTATCGCCGATAAGTCAATATCCTTATTAGAGGGGGGTCAGACATTTTTTGGTAGGGGCACTTCCTTGGTGATATTGTGTGAACTTTGTGTTTTACCAGTCATGAAGTATATGTCATCATATTGTCTCATTATTCATGATGATTAAACACTTGGTTAAGTACTGATTGGCTAAATTAATACGCAAGCAGAGGGTGATAATTTGGCATTCTGAAAATGTCTTAATCCTCAAAGACTTTTACAAAATGATTTAAGCCTCCATTGGCACTTGTCTGAATCAAGGATTACATTGGAGATAGCAAAATATTAATTTTGGGATTCTGCCATAATTTTTATAGTTATGATTTGAAATCCTCTAAAACAGCCTTTTGGTTTCTTCCACTATTAAAAAATCAATAGATTCATGGCTTTTATTTATTCAATAATTGTTTTTTTTTTTTCTTGAGACAAACAGTAATTTTTGAACAGTAATTCAGGCTGGCCTTGAACTCACTATGTGGCCCAGACTAGCCTCAAACTCCCAACAATCCTCCTGCCTCTGTCTCCTCAGTGCTAGGATTATAGGAATGAGCCACCACACCCAGTTTATTCGATAAATTTTAAATTGAATATAGACTTTTTTGATATTCATATTGCTCCATGTCCTTATTATAGTTAAGAGTCTTCTGTGAAGAACTACTGTGTCTCCTCTTCTTAAATGCTTTAATGGGGCTGGGGATTTAGCTCAGTGGTTCTGGCGCCTGTCTTGCAAGCACAAGGACCCGGGTTCAATCCTCGGTAACCACATACCATACTGGGCGTGGAGACTCATGCCCAGCAGCAACCAGTACCACATACCACAGTGCCGGGTGTGGTGGCTCACGCCTGTAATCCCAGCACTCGGGAGGCAGAGGCAGGAGGATTGCTGTGATGAGTTGGAGGCTGAGCTCAGGGCCAGCTTGAACTACAAAGCGAGACCCTGTCTCAAAAAACCTTTAAAAAAATGCTTTAATATGCCAGTCTGGATATATAACTTTTCAGAAATTCACTATTGTACTCCGTTAGTGTAATTTTTTCATGTTGATACTTAAATACATCCATGGGCATATCTTTAAATTCCCATGTCCCTTTGCCAATCATGAACAGTTTTTGAGACTTCTGTGCTTTCTGGCCCAGAAAAACATTCAAGGTTTACTTGATTTTGTATTTTCCATGTTTTGGCCATAGAGTAAGGTATTATTTTAGTGTGAAATGCCAGGTGGAACCCAACATGTTGTTACCATGTGTATATGTTACTACTGCGTATATATTTAAATCTTTAAAGATACAAAGTTGCAATGTATGTGCATGTATTTGATTTTTAAATATGGAATTCGTCTAACCTTACTAATTCCAATCCAAAGCCTATAACTTTTTTTAACCATTTTTTTCTTTATCCCCTCTCTTCAATCTCTGTCTCTCTCTTCTACAGAGAACAACACAGTTTTCACTCTTTTATTGCAGCAATTTCATGATTGCATATAACATATATTGACCATATATGCCACCTTTCTCCTCCCCTGATTCCGTTTTCCTTGTCAAGTAATCATCCTACTTCATGTTATCATTTTTTTAGATTCTACATATGACAGAAAGTAATAATTGCCTTTCTGAACCTGGATTAATTTGCTTAGTAGGATGATGTCTACTTTCATCCATTTTCCTGCAAATGAGAAGATTCAATTCTTCTTATGGCTGAATACTGTTCCATTGAATATATGTACCACATTTTCTTTATCTATTCTTTGAGCACCTACACTTGTTCTATAATGTGGTTATAGTGAAGTGAAAACCACAGTTCTTATCTAATAATTTTCATAAACCTTCATTGCATGACAGTTTTGAAATTGCTACATCAGTACTGCTATAAGAACAAACTCACCTGATAGACAAGCTTTCTTTTGAGCCATAATTAAAAAGCCTTTCTCATTCTCCAAATTATAAAAGAATTCACCTGTTTAAGAAAACATTTTTGTGATATTGATTTCTATATCTGCATCTCTTTTTCATTTGGACTACATACTGATATATGAATCAAGTTTTATCCTTTCCCAAATTATTTTTCTAGCTGTTCTAGAATTATTTATTGCACATACTACTTCACTAGTTCTTATATGTGAAAAATACAGTATTTGTGAAAAACAGTACAAATTTTTCAATTATTTTTATGCAAAGAAAAGTCATAAAACCTGAGTGAGAAACACTAAAACCCACTTAATAGAAACACTAAAACCCACAAGCGTGGAAGGCAAGAATCAATATGGATAGTAATTAAATTCTTTCCGAGTTTATCTCATTTCAATTTGACCTTAATTAGTCTCCCAAAGCCTGTTTCTTGAATCCTGACAATATTATCCTCAAATACACAGTGAAAAACAAAACCATAAGAGTGATATATACAATCTTGAAAAGTATAGAAATGTAATAATCTGCCCATTGAGGTACAAAGATTTTTAATGTAGTTTTTATAATTAAGACAATATTTGATAATGAACTTATAAGGAGACCAAAAGAATAGCGTAAAAAGCCCAGAGCAAAATGTAAAGTTTATATTTTTCAGAGGTAACATAAAAATTCAATAGAGAAAATGAATTATTTAATAAATGGTGTTATAGCAACTGATTAATATATTTTAAAAAAAGAGTTCTACCTCCACAATACTAAAAACTAATATCTGATATGTTAAAGAAAATGTAAAAGAGTGTTTTTCTGAACTCATATCAGGAAGAATTTGTTGTATGAAGTAGATTTCAGAGTATTTCCAGAATATTCCTGGAATAAGGAAGGTCATTTTCATTATAAATGAGTCAACACAATAAGGAGATGTGATAATCTTAAAATTTTATAGGCATTGGTGCCATTGACATTTTTACATCATACATATATTTTTATATCATACATGTTTTCTGAGTGGACTACTCTGCACATTGTAGTTTATGTAGCCGTATCTCTGACCTTTACTCATAAGATACCAGTAGCATAAGCTGTAGCAGAACTAACCAATAATGTCTTCTGACATTGGAAAATACCCTTTCAGAAGAGGACAAAATTTCCCCAGGTTAAGAGCCACTGTTATAGATAAATCAATGACTTTTTCTGTCATTCACAAACTGCCCCTTATCTTATAATGTTGTACTGTATGTACCTTGTCAAAGTATAGAGTTATCATATGCCATATAGATAACATACTGCATACCCACTGCCATTTTTACTGTGATAAAATATACATAACATTGTTTAAGTGTGTAATTCAGTGACATTAAGTTCATTCACAGTGCTGTGGAATCTTAACCATCCTCTATTTCCAGAACTTTTTCACTCCCTCGCCCAGTTGTACTGTTGGGATCTTTGTAGTCGGGTTAGCTGTCTAGTATCTCCTCCAGCTTCCTCAGAAGGGATAACCATCCTTGTGTTGTTGAATATTCATAGCAAGTACTATGTTTGTACCTTTTATACTTGAACACATGTCTGGGTGGATACAGAATCCGTCAATCAGACTGTTATTTCCCTGCTTATCTAGAACATGTATTCCATTCTGGTGGTAGAAACCACCATCTTCTGGGTTCTACCACTACTTACATAATCCAATGACAACCTGATTCCTTGGTCAGTGACATGATCCTTCTCATCCAGATTCTCCTCCCCCCGCCCTTTTCTTTGAGCATCTTTACTAGAATATGTGTTGGTACAAGTCATTCTGGGTTTCTGTCCCAGATATTTGATATATTCTTCTAACAGTAAAAATCAAATCTTGTGTGTATTGTGGCCTTTTTTCTCTTCCTTT
>PVIR01018904.1:9462-26437 GCA_004026965.1 Petromus typicus | reverse complement strand
AACCTCAGCCTTAGAATTGGCTTGCCTTTGTTTCTGACCCAGGAATACTATAGACAGAATGAGAGATTTCAGCCACACTGTTCATGTTAAACACATGGCAGGAAGAAATCACAAACTAGAATCTACCCAAGATTACTAGCTTTGTACAGACATTGCATTGCCAAACTTCTTTCCACAAAAGCGGACATGGTGCTTACACTCAGGCTGAGATTCAGCATGTAGGCAAGAGGACTGGTTGAAATCAAGAAATACTTATTTATTGTCTGTGAACAGGTGCTACCTTGAACCTTTTAAATGCATGAGTATGAGAGAGCCCCTCGGGACGCAGCGCTCTGGTGCCGGCCAGCCAGTGCTCAAAATTGAAACAGTACCTGCCAACAGCAGCACATGCACTCCTGGGAACAGCACCGGCGCTTTAGTGTACAAATGGAAGGTTCTCCTTGCCGGTCCTGTTTGCCTGTCACCCATCTCCAACCAACATGTTCCTGAGTGCCTTCATATAGTCTCAAATGAGAACTTCAGCCTCCCCAATGCATCTTTGAATATCATCTCTATGGATAATCAAGGTAAGCCAATAGCAAATCTTGAAGTAGAGATCTGCCACTTGTCATTTGCCCCCAGTAGACTCTCACCCCTGAACAGGTGCCTGTTGCTTGAGCTTCTGCTCCCACTCAGTCTACCAGAGACTATCACTACACGACGATGTCTAGCCGAGGTCTCTTTAGGATCTTTCTGCTTTTCTTGTAGCATGTCCACTTCATTGTCAGATCCAGACTTTTAAAAGCACTAGTGATTTATGAAGCTTTGCAATGATACTGAAAGACATCAGGTCTTAAGGATATCATTACTGATATGGAAATTCAGACCCAGGAGGGTCCTATAGGAGGTAGTCAGGAGATATTTTTTGAGAGCTAGGTTTCTTGTCTTCAAACTATATTGTTTAATAAACACATCCAAAACAGTGGGGTTTTGTTTTGCTTTAGTTTTGGTATGTGGGATTGAACCCAGGGCCTTCACATTGAGCTACATTCCCTTTTTATTTTTTTATTTTGAGACAGATGTGATGTTCCTAAATTGCACAGGAAGATCTTAAAGTTGTGATTCTCCTGCATCAGCCTCCCAAAGTGCTGAGATTATAAGTATATGCCACTGTACCTGACTAAACACAGTGGCTTTTGATTGCTTAGTATTTCCAATGAACATTGATATTTTAAAGATTTTTTAAAATTTCTCGATATTTATTAGATATACATTATGATCACATTCATTCTTGAGAATTTGTACCTGTACATTATTTATTTTGACTCTCATTTTTTCCCATTCCCTTGCTCTCTCTAAAATCCTCTACTCCCTATATACATAAAAGATACATTTCTTGGAAGTTTAATCACCTTCTATGCTACAGAAATATAAGGAATCACATTCAGTATAATGCATGCCTGGGAAGAAGGCATTTTTTTCAAAGACAAAACTCAAGATAGATATAGATGTCATGTGATATCATTAAGAACACAGGATTTCAGGGGCTGGGGATTTGGCTCAGTGGTTCTGACTCCTGTCTTGTAAGCACAAGGACTCGGGTTCAATCCCTGGTTAACCACATACCATACTGGGTGTGGAGACTCACGCCCAGCAGCAACCAGTACCACACACCACAGTGCCGGGTATGGTGGCTCAGGCCTGTAATCCCAGCACTCAGGAGGCAGAGGCAGGAGGATTGCTGTGATGTGAGTTTGAAACTGAGCTCAGGACCAGCCTGAACTACCAAGCGAGACCCTGTCTCAAAAAACCTAAAAAAAAAGAACACAGGATTTTAAATTCCTTTTTGCAAATGACAAGAAAAGTTGAAACACCATTTTAAATATGAATAGAATGATGATTGGAGGGGTTAAAGGGCAAGTCCAGGTTCACACTGCTATTGGTAGCAAAGTTCTTATTCTGAGCATATATAGCTGACCACAGTCAGAAACCATGTCTTTCATTTCTGTGGCTTTACTGTAGCATCATACTAGCTGTCAGGATAGGGAGAACTGAGAAAGTTCTAGATAAAAGTCTTCACTTTCTGCACCACATTAATGTTTCAAAAGTTTCTTCCCAGTATGTTTTACTTGCATTGTTAAAGATGTGATGTGCAGATAGAAAGGTAGCCTTAAAGGTAGCAGGAGTAGCTTGGTGTCCATATTGTTTTCATACACTTCAGAGATAGAACCAAAGCTTGCCTTTGCCATCAGGCGGTCCATGCTCTGGAAGGCTGCACAGCCAAGATGAGGAGAAAATTACACAGAGGCCCTGCATGGTTAGTCCAGTGCTGAGCGCAGGTTGTATGTGCAGGTCCAGAGGAAAAAGCAACATGGACTCCAGGGCCAGGGATTTATCTCAGTGGTTCCTCACAAAAGTTTGATCCTGGGTATCAAAGAAAATACAAAAAATAAAACATGTACTCCACTGAGCGCAGTTGTAAGGGAGAGGTGGCTGCCTCTGTGGCAGTTTTTGTTTTTAAAATTTAAAAGCCAGGCAGGATTTTGCCAGCTCTGAACCACTGCAGGCATAAGGAGCCCAGCCATTGTACTGGCTTCTCAGTAAGATCTTTATTTGCCTTTCTATTCTCCACTAAAGCTGCGGTCATTTCCTTTTGTGTTTGGAGGCAGTGGGAGCCCAGTGCTATATGACCATACTGGCCCCTGGCACAATACCCACCTCAAGACGAAGCATATCTCAGAATTTGTTTTGATGGGCTTTTTCTTCTTTACTGAGCAGAAACCACATTGCTGCTCACGTTTCTAGAACTTCAACTACACACGTTCTTTGTTGGATAGGCAGGTAGTGCGGGTCCAGGGTAAATAGAAAGTGCCACCTTAGAAGCTGTGGTTCTGTTACAAATGAATAAAATGAACAAAACATTCTCACAAAATGTGTCAAGAAAGACCACATAGAAGAAGCAAATAGTTGAGAAAACACTTTGGCTGTTTTTGTTTTTAAAATTTAAAAGCTAGTAGTATGATCTAAACCCTCTACTACAGCTCATGAGTCTCCATGATCTGATCCTGCCTGTCTCTCTACCCCTTGTCTCATTAAACCCGTCGTGTGCTCTGCATCAGCCCGCATGAAATACGGGCCCCAAAACTTCCATCTTCCTTCTTATTTGGCCTTTGCCAAAACTACCCCTCACTTAGCAGCCTTGGGCCCCCTCTGTCTTCCATGCTTAGTTCAAGGGTCTCATGGCTGAGAAGTGCTTCCTAAGCAGCCGAGGGGCTCTTGCTCAGCGCTCCCACAGCTCTTTCTACTTTGATCATAGACTTAAATTATAGGCAAGTACATGGAAGACTGTAGATAAGCGGAACTGATGTCAGGCATGAGGAATATGGTGTATACAGTATATTCCTTCTTCCCAAAATGATTGGCTCATATTTAAGAAATAGAATTTCCATTCTTAATGTGAAAGTCAAACATGACTTGTGCTTTGTTGCAGAGCCAGCTACCTACCCAGCATCTGTTTTCCCCTACTCTTTCTCGTACTGAAGTGTCCAGCTAAAAATATCTGTGTTGCCTGGTGTTTCTTGCATATAGACGTAGACAATGAGGTACAAGTAGAGGTCAAGAGGAGGGGCTTCTAGGAAGCCCTTTTTGCCTTTTGACTCTGCTTCCCACTGCCTGGTATTTGAATGTGATGCTTAAAGTTCCAGTAGACATCTTGGAACCATGAAAGAAAGGTCAAGAGAATTACAAACAGCCCTGACATTCTTGAACTGCTAAACCAACACTATCAACCGCCTACCTTATTTCTCATTACATGAGACAAATAAAACCCCATGTGTTTCAGCCACTGTAATCAAATTTCTTTTACTCACAGATTAATATAGTTCAGTACTGATCCAGTTCAACAAGTCCTGTTTCCTCTTCCTTAGCTGTATTCATACTTAGAATATATCACTTCCTCCCCCACCATACTTTCCCCTAAATCTCTGCTAATCAAATCATATTCATTATTAAAGACAGAGTTCAGATGACACTTACTTTATGAGATTTTATTTTGTTCCTTCCCAATCTAGATGAGCTATTTCTCTCTTATGATTCACTTTTAGTATACTTTATCTTGATATGTTTTTGAAATATATAATATTCTGCCTTTTATGATTGTATTAATAGTCTTTTCATATTGCACAGGTCTGTACAGATACACAGAGTAGACATTTAGCAAACCCTTGTTGAATTAAGTAAAAATTTGCAATATGAGCGTGCCTTCTCCTTATACACACATGCAGACACACACAGCCACTGTGCTACAGTCTTTTTGGAAAGAAACTAGGTGGAATGCAAGCAACTGAATACATAAAACATGTAAAATATGCCTCATATATCTTCTTTAATTGATTGGGAAAAAAATATTCACCTGACAATGAGAGACTTAATTCTGTTTAACTTTAGATTGAACATTCTTTTACTTAAACATTTATTTATCAGATGTCTACAGTATGAAGTCACAGTGCTATGAACAAGGTTTTATTAAGATGAATGAGAGGCTAAGTTTGGAATGCTATGATCAGAGATAAAATATAGAGGCTATAGAAGTGCCAACTGAAGCTATGAGATCCTGAACTAAGTTGACAGCAGGGAGAATGGAAAAGAGAAAGAAGCTAGCATTGCTTAGCCTACACCCTGAGAACAGGTATGAAAGTGTTCTTTAAATGTCTATTATTCATGATCATCACAGACCCTGAGATTCTAGGGAATACGACATCCTCAAAATTATGCAGATAAAGAGAGCAAAGGAGCCAAGAGTCTGTGTTTAAAGTGGATGTTTTTATGAAAATATAAATGACGATTCAGAATTCTGAAAGAAAAGCATCCATGAGATAAAACGCTAAAGGGAGCTTATTAGAGGGAAAGATTCTTACAGAAGAAGGAAATTTCCTTCCTCAGAGCACTTTGTTTGTGTCTGTCACAGCCTTAATCACATTGGATTTAAAACTTCATTTCTACTTTTACCAAAATTCTTAGTAAAAACATCACATATTAGTTAACTTTGTGTCTACCTAGCACATGCTTGACACATAACTGACTCTCAATAAATGATTTCTTATTGTCATGGGGACTGAGCATATATATGGCTTCGTGGTAAAGCACTTGCTTAGCATATGTGAGGCCCTGAGTTCCATCTCCAACATCACACACACACACACACACACACACACACACAGAGGTACACTCAGCGTGACCTTCCGGAAACACATTCCTTCTTTATTTTCATGACATTGGATTTTCCTGGCTCTTTCTCCTTGATCACTTTCAATTTTGATTTCTTTGGGAATTTTTCTGAGTTCTTTCCCCTCCAACTACCCTTTAAGAGTTGTTATTCTTCAAAGCACTCCCCTTTTAAATTTACATTAAATTTTTTTTTTTTTTAGGTTTTTGGAGACAGGGTCTCGCTTTGTGGTTCAGGCTGGCCCTGAACTCAGCCTCAAACTCACATCACAGCCATCCTCCTGCCTCTGCCTCCCGAGTGCTGGGGTTACAGGCGTGAGCCACCACGCCCGGCACTGTGGTATGTGGTACTAGTTGCTGCTGAGTGTGGGTCACCACACCCAGTATTGTTATGTGGTTACCGGGGAATTGAACCCGGGTCCTTGCGCTTGCGAGACAGGCGCCGGAACCACTGAGCTAACTCCCCGGCCCTAAATTTACATTAAATCTTGAAAATTTTTTATCATTTTATCTCTGAATATATTAATGTTATTTCTATTATTGCTTTCTATACTTCATTTAATCTTATTTAGACTCCTATTCCTTCCTTAATGTCTGTTTACTTCTATCAAATTATTTTCATATCTTTGTGTTTGTGCTTTTTACTTGGTAATATCTGTTCCATTTTCCAACCACAGAGTTTCTTCAGCATTCTTCTTTAACCCATCCAAGGAGATTTTATTTTGTACTTAAATTATGATATTTTTCACTTGTCAAAGTTCATTTGGATCTTTTTCTTCAATACATCTGATCAGTTTTCAAAGTTTCTTCTTTCTTAATTATCATCAAATTCCTTTTTATTCATTTTAACATGTGAAACATATTACTTATATCTTCATGAGTCTCTGTGAATCTGTTTCTACAGATTTCCACTCATAACAGCTATTTCTTTGTAGGGTGAGTGATTTTTTTTCACTATGAGCTCATGGTCTTTGGAATTCCATCTGTGAGAATTCTTTGAGACCATTTTAAATTCTTCCAGTGAAAGTTTTCATTGGCTGTTGCAGAGTGCCTGGGGGTACCTATTAACCAAGGATTGCCATAAAGTAATTTTTCTTCCCGGTGGTTTTGAAGTCACAGAGATAGTATTCTATCCCAAAAGTGCTTAAATGGGGTATGTGCTTAGAAATTTTTAGGAAAAATAATTTTCCCTTACAATGCCGAAGCAGATAAGTATCATTATGAAGAGATGATGTATTTTCTGGGCCACACATTAAAAGTCTGTATTAGAGGATCTGAGCTTCCTGACGGGGTTTCTATTCAGCCTGATGGCCTCGCTTGGATACTAGTTTTTTTCTTTTATTTTGGTCCTACCACATGCTCCTCTAACACTGACTAGACTATCAGGGATACACAGATACTCCCAACATAAACTCTGGCTTGATCGCCTCCAGAAAAGTAGGCTTTATTTTCTGGCTTCTGTTTCCCTTACTTAGCTTCTGCTTAGCTTCACTTTAAAAATAACAATTTCAATATTGTATCCAGATTTTTGGGATTTCTTTATTAGAAATAGTTTCTCCACAAACTTACTCAATTACTTGAAATAGAAAATGTTCTCTGACTTAGTAATCTTCTACCTGGATAGTTTCATCCTGTTTAAACTCTACTCTGTCCAGAAGACTCTCTGGTTTGTATTCTAGCTTTCCTCTGAGCTTCAGATATGACCAACAACTGCTCACTACTCCGTGTTAACGACCCAGTTCATGCTGTGTTCCTTCGGCCTTCACATTTACCCTTTGTCTTGTACCCATTGTCTTGACCCAGTCAGGCTAGAATATGGACAGCATCTTTGGCTTGCTCTCATACTCTGTCAACTACCACTTCCTGTCACTGCCAAGTATGAAATTGCCTCTGGTGAGTTGCTTCCACCTCATTCCCCTGAAAACCCTCCAGTTTCTTACCCACCCCTCCTCACCTAGACAGTTTCTAGTTACACAAGGAGCTTTTGGCCTCTTAGCTATTTGATACCCATTTCATTATTAAAAACGCCACCAGAATTTTCTTTCCAAATCACAAATCTGATCTTGTCACTTGCCTGCACTAAAATCATAATTGACTTTCCATTCTTATTAAAACAAGAATAAAATTCTGACATCTTGACTTGCTGTTCAAAGTACATAACAAGGAGTTCCAACCTTTCCAGGTTTTTCTTGGGGCCCCTTATTTTGTGAAACCCATAATGCTCTAGTTACATTGTATTTGTCACTCTGTGACTTAATTCATTTACTTGAAATACACTTTTATTCATCTTTATTTGCCGAAATCCTACTTATCATTTAAAGCATATTTCAATTTTTACTTTCTTTATGAAACCCTCTCAGAAATTAATTACTTTTTACCTGTGGTCCCATAGTAGTTTCCTTTTATCTTTTGTAGAACTTAACCATATTGTACCTTTTATTAGAGGTCAGTGAGCATGCTTCATTCCCCTACCAGCTCTCAGTTGCTGAAGGCATTAGACTATAGTACTTACATGTCTGGGCTTTAGAGGCAAATAAACCAGGCTCGAATCTTGCTCCATCACTAGCTGTGTGGCTTAGGGTTTAACTTCTCTGTGTCTGTTTCTTCATTTACCAAAGGAAATATACACTAGTGCTAGGCTCAAGCCTGTACACAGGCTCAAACTGTGTAACTTGCACAGAGCCTTTAGCACCATTCCTGGTGCAGAGTAACTGTTCAATAACTATTTGCTGCTCACTTCATAGGTAGACACTACAGCTTGTTCAGTCTTCTATATCCCCAATTTTCTAGCTCCCTCTCTTTCTGAACCCCTTCCCCATTCTGGGGCTTAGCCCAGTGCCTTGCACAGCCTAAGTAATACTAAATTCTTCGTAAGCAAATGTTGATACCATCACACAGGTTTTATAGAAAGCACTGAATTCAGTCTGGGTAGAAACAGTTCACATTTGTATGAGACACCAACAGATGAATGCTTATGGGCTATCCCAGCAAGATGCATCAGTGCAACATCCTGTCTGAGCAGCAAAGAGCAGCCCCTTTCAGTATTGTCTGAATGAGCTGACATTACCAGGAGTGACAAAGAGAAAGGGCAGATCTCATCTTGGAAGGAAGTGTTTGGAACTTAATGAGAAGTGGAGGCTGAGAAAATGATCCTTCTCTTTGAAGACCAAATGTAGCTACCAGTGTGAGGTTTACGCAGCCAGGCCACGTGTGAGCAACAGGGACCAGAGTTTTGCAAAACCTTTTTCCTGGCCTGTGGTGAATTTTGAATCAAACCTACTCAGCATTTTGCTCTCTATAGACACAGCACATTTTTTCTCTAAATCCTCACTCTCAGCATGCTTAGTAACCAACATTCCTGATAAAAACCAATGAAACCAAATGAATTATTTTGGGGTAAGTTATGAAGTTGGTCTTTCCCCTACTGCTTGTTCTAGCACCAAATGTGTTTATGCTTATTATCTTACATTCCATAAGACTACCGATATTCTAAAGTTAGCATTATTGGCTTGTATCTCATAATTCTTTTCTGTTCTGTTGTAAAGATGAGTATATCACATTTGACAGCAAACCTGTTTAAATGTTTTCAGTCAGATTTGCATAAAGGTGAAAGGTTTCAAAGTTCATGTTTTGATTTTTTAGCTCTCACTGAATGATATCTCACATAGCTTACAAATTCATCAAAATGTTGAAGTAGGTATTTTGTTTGTTTGTTTGTTTGTTTGTTTGTGTTTTTGTTTTTGGTAGCAGCGCCAGAACTCAGGACCTTAAGCTTGCCAGGCAACCTTGGCATCGCTGAGCTACATCTCTGGCCCTTCAAACAATTTTTATATGTGTTTCTAAGCTCATTTTTTCCATGAATTTAAGAAAGATTTAAACTCTACCATTTTAAGCTAACTATTTTAGAAATGTTGAGCTTTATCACATCAAGATGATAAAAATGGAATTTTTCTTCAGTCTCACAGAAAAGATAATTCAGTGGTATTCTTGAGATCTGACTATTTCCCCTTGAGTAAAAAAACACAGAACAGACCCATTACATAATATATTTAAGCAGCCTTCCATACACCAAGAAATTCAATCAAATGACAGTTCTTGAGGCCAAAATACATGCATGGTTGTCTGACTGATCATTATTTATATATGTCATCCTTGATTCCTAGCCTGTCTCTTCAACCGGAAAGATGAGTGGCCCAGAATATAGTCGAAATTATTCAGCTCTGGTAGGGTGGGTAGGGGTATGCGAAAAAATGAAAATTAAGTTGTGTCATATACTGGTACAAATTCCCATTGTTGAGTGCAATCATGATGTGTATATGTAACGTACCAATAAAGATTTCAATTTAAAAAAAATTATTCAGTTCTGTCTCTCAAGCAGTTTTTTTTTTCTTTCATAGCGTCTGCCTCTTCCTGCCCAATGTCTATCTTGTTCTCAGCTAACTGTTCTATCATCACACAGTACCCATTCTCTTCTTCTTGCTCCTCCCTAAACCAAATACATAATTTCCTTGAAGCCTGAGTTACAACCAACCCGCTCTAAAAGCAGCTTTACTTTAGGTATTAAGACTGCCCATGGTGATGTTTTCTTATTGTAATGCTTTTCCTCATGGAGTTTTTCATCTTACAAGTTAGGCACCAGGATAAGAATAGGTGAGCCTTTCTAAGCAGTTGAATTGGGGCCCCTGGAAAACAGCAAATCCTTCAAAACCTTAACAGTTATTGTTTCCTGTTCCTTCCTGCTTTTAAGGTTGTGTCCCCAGAGGAACACTGTGAGTCTTCGATGGTGCGTTTCGGACAATGTAAAGTGTGACGAAGAGGCACAGCAGAGACCCTCTTGGGATCTTCCAGTCACACAACCAGCCAGCTAATAGTATCTCCATCTCTTTGGAACACCAGCCGCACACACAGTGCTGGAAAAGGAGGTGCCATTCTTGTCTTAGTCCCTGCAGGCTGCTGCAACAAAAAGCCAGAGACAAATGTCTTACAGACTGCAGTAGCTCGTTTGTCAGTTCTTGGGGCTGAGGAGTCTAATATGAAGGTGCTGGTAAACTGATGTCTGGCAGAGTTTCCTTCTGGCTTGTAGGTGGTGCTTTTCCACTGTACCTTCACAGAGTGGAGGAGGCGAAGCGGCCTGAGGTTTGAAGTCTCTTTTATAAGGGCACTAATTGCATTCATTTGGGCTCTGCTCCCATGACTTAGTCACCTCCTGAAGGCCCCATCTCCTACCACCATTGCATCCGTGATTAAGAGTTAATGTATGAACTGTGGAGGAACAAACGCACTCAGGCTACAGCAACACTACACCAGTGGCTCCCAGTCTTGCCTTTGCATCGTAAGCATTGGAGGGACTCTAAAAACACTGGGCTTGGCGTGGTGATTTTAATATGCAGCCTCTGTAACTGAGACCGCTGTGTTACACCATGAACTTCTTTACCTGCCAAATGTAATCCACAAAGGATCCTGTCCACGGCAAACTATTGAGATAATGTCAAGGTTGGATGGATTTTCCTCTTTCAATAATCTTAGGCTTGGCATAGTGGCTCATGCCTCATTCAGGGGCTGGATGCAAGAGGACTGCCCCGAGTTCAAGGGGAAACTGGGTCACACAGTGTATGCAAGGTAAGCATGTAATGCACAGCGAGACCTAATCTTAAAAACAAACAAAAAACCCCCCAACAATCTGGATATGAAATCTTTTGATTGAACCTCAACTAGCAAGACTAGTAATATTAGCTTTTATTCACTAGCAATCTCATATCAAGCTTTGGGTGCATTTAGGAAAAACAAAGTTCTTGCTGTCTTATAATTTCAGTTTTATACTTAGAGACTAACAGGGACGCCAGGATGAATAGATCCTCCCAAGATACATATGAGAAGCAGATAAGAACTATACAATTATGTTCATGCTCCTATTCTGAGGAGCACAAATTGGGGAAGTATTCAACAAAGAGGCGAGGCTTTCTGTAGAAATCTACAATTTATAGAGAGAATCAAACATACATAGTTGCTTACTTGTCACAGTCTCACAAAGAAAAAGTTACAGTTATTGTGGTTGTGAAATAACAAAACAAATAAATATAATCCCCAAAGTTCCATATACACTAAGGCCCACTCGCCCTGGATGAGTTTACCTTGACTAGAGTTTGTGCTTCTACTTAGTGGTTATCAAGAAGCCCTTAGGCCGGGTGTGGTGGGTTAGGCCTGTCATCCCAGCACTCAGGAGACAGAGGCAGGAGGATTCCTGTGAGTTCGAGGCTCACCTGGGCTACATCGTGAACTCAGGGCCAGCCTGCACTACAAAGCGAGACCCTGCATCATAAAAAAGGAGTCCTTGGGTCTTTGGCATAATGAATGATATTAGTGGAGAAATCTAAAGCCAAGGTCAGGGATTTAGCTCAGTGGTTCCGGCGCCTGTCTTGCAAGTGCAAGAATCCGGGTTCGATCCTCGGTAACCACATACAATACTGGGCGTGGAGACTCACTCCAGCAGCAGTCAGCACCACAAACCACAATGCCAGGCGTGGTGGTTCACGTCTGTAATCCCAGCACTCGGGAGGCAGAGGCAGGAGGATTGCTGTGATGTGAGTTTGAGGCTGAGCTCAAGGCCAGCCTGAACTACAAAGCAAGACCTTGTCTCAAAAAACCTAAAAAAAACCCCCAAAAAACAAAAAGAAATCTAAAGCCCAAAAAGAATCCACTTCATCATGTAGATGTTGTATAAAACTTGCAAATGGATCTACTGGCAGCCAGGATATGAATATTTACTTTTTTTCCAATTGGAAGATACCCACAAATGGCAAAATATATCATGCTGGCATGAACATGTCTGAAATGCCGGACTCAAGTCTGTTTTCTATAGGACAATGCTGCTTTGCTATTTTCAAGTAGATAAAAATAGAATTGAGTGATAAGAGGAATGCAGATTTTAATGTTCTAATAAACACATTGTTAGAAAAATGACACGCAGGTGATATAAGGATTTCTCAGAGATTTAAGGATTTTGACTTAGAGGACATATAAGGTAGTCTGTGTATCTCCAACACAAGGTGATAATGCATCCAGTAGTTTAAAATTGATTAGGGAGTAGGGAATGTAGCTCAGTGGTACAGTACTCACCTAGCTTATGTGAGACCTTGGTTCAATACTGTACCCTGCAAAGAGAGGGAGGGAAATGGGGAGGGAGAGAAGGCAGGATGGAGAAAGAGAATGAGGGAGGGAGGCAGAGATGGATCAAGACAGCAAAAGACTGTCTTTAGAGGAGGAAGTTCAAAAACATCGTTTTGTTTCTCGGAAACTTGTGATGTAGTCTTAGAAAAGTTACTTAACTTCTCCAACCCTCCATTTCATGATCTGTATATGAGATACACAGATCTCTTTGTACTTGCTTTATTGATTTACAGTGAACATTATGAGATAAGTTATAAATCAAGGTTTCTCAATTCCACCGCTCCTGGTATTTGGAGTTGCATAATGCTTGGTTATGGAGCCTGTCCTGTGCGCTGTAAGGGTACATGATAAAGCTTAGCCTCTAGCTACAGCTACTCCTTCAAGATGTGACCATCAGTGCTAGGAATATAGTTCACTGGTAGAATGCATGATTAGTACGTGTAGGGCCCTGGGTTCAAGCCCCAGCGCCAAAAGAATTATGAAATAGAAAATATTCAAAGGGAAAAAGGGGGTTGGGGTAAGTAAAAATGGAAAGAAAACATTTGATGGTAAAAAAGAAAACAAAGCTTATGTATACAGAGGGCAGGGGGTTATGGGATAGGCAGGAGAATGGGAAAAAATGAGAATTAGGTTGTATCATGTGCTGGTACAAATTCCAAAGTCGATTGTGATGATGATGTGTATATAAAATGTACCAATAAAGTCAATTTTTAAAGAAGACGTAGCAGTTAATATGTCTCCAGACTTCACCGAAGATCCCCTGAGATGTGGTCAGCTGCCTCTAACCAAGAACCACTAGATATAGCATTAGTGTGATGTCTTGGCCATGTAGATGCCCTACTTAGTCACGATAATTGTTAATAGTATATAGAAATTGGAACCGTGTGGCTGATACTGGATCTTAAAGATATATAAGTATGTTGAAATAGAATGTCATTGTTCTGAGACAAAGATCCAAAAACAATTTTCCTGCCTTGAATCTCCTGTACACAAAAGTCCTACAAATCTAAGGTCTTCTAATATATTGATATTCAGCCACTGAAAACATTCAGAAGCATTTAAAAACAGCTAACTTCTAAGTGGCTATTTGTCAGACATGGTGTAATTTGTAGTTCATAGTATTTGAGGCATACTCCTTTCCTGACATACGTCTTTCCTGACATTCATTGTCTGCAGAAAATCTCAACACCTACTGCACGGGTATAATTGTGGCAATCCACCATGAGCTTCCGCTGCTATCAACACTAACCCTTCTCAGCTCACTTTCTCCACTCCTCCTTGTTCTTATCCAAGGAAGAAGAGTCCTTCCTCCAGGAGATGTCAAGCCTCTGGTCCATTTTTTTACCTGAAAGGCCTGGCTCTTCCATTCCTCCAGTAGGTAGGTCTTCACTTTCTCCCTTCTAGCTGTTTCTCTATCATCAAGTCAGATAAGTTTCTCCATCTAGAGAAGCCCTTTGGCACTTACTTCAGCAGCCGCGGCCCCATTTCTTGCTACTCTTCCTTCTGTTTCTTTTGTTGGCTTACCTTTGCTCACCCAAGTTAGACGTCTGTATTAGTCATCATCCTGTCATCAGATGGCTTCTCTTCTCATTCAGCAAGACCTTCCTTCCTTTCATGCAGGGAAATACTCGTTTTCTGTCAAAGGTTCATTTATCAATTAGATGTTCCATTATTTTCAAAATATCTTCACATTAAATCTCCTTTCTGAGCTTTTGATACATTTCGCTAACTGCCTGCTATTATGCCTCTACTAGAATCTCCAGTAGGTACTGGAAAATTAGCATACATAAACCTGAACACATCATGTGCCAGTTTTAAAACTAAATCTTGTTAAATGTTTCCTATATCAGCATCTGCTCAGTGGTCCAAGTCAAATATCGTTTAAAGTGTATTTTACTAGTGCAGCTCAATTTTATAAAATACTGAGTTTCAAACTGTGATTTCTATACATGCATATTTTGATCATTTGTTCATTGCCTCTTGGATCATAGTGGTCTTCCTTCTATCTTCATGCTATCTTCTTTAGATTCCACATCTTAGAGGAAAATGTTATGTTTGTCTTTCTAAGCCGGGCTTATTTTCCTTAACATGATGATCTATCCTTTCTCCCATTTTCTTGCAAATGACACAATTTCTATCTTCTTTACAGATATATAATATTCCATTTGTATATATGCACCACATCTACTTACCAATTCATACTTGATAGGCATTCCAGCTGATTCCAATACCTGGGCTGTTATGGCTATTATGAACAGAGATGCAACACACATGAATATTCCTGTGGCTTACTGACATTAATTCCTTTAGATATATAACAGGAAGGGTCACAAGGTAGTTCTATTTTCAGTTTTTCTGAGGAACCTCTATAATGATTTCTAGGATTCTACTAGCAGTGTAGAGGGTTCCTTTATCACCACATCTTTGCCAACATTTACTAGGAGTTCTTTTGTGTGTGTGTTCTTGATGATACTCATTCTGGCTAGAGTGCGATGAAATCACAATGTAGTGTTTTGTTTTTTCTTTAATAACTGTAGATTGAACCCAGGGCCTTGGCACTGAGCTTTGTCTCTGGCACTTCTGAGACAAGATCTTGCTAATGCTAAGTTGCCCAGACTTGGTTCACAATGTAGTTTCTATTTACATTTAGTTAATGGCTAAAGGCAATTTTCATATATTTATTGGCCATTTGAGGAATTTATTGGTGTTAATAAGTTCTGAGTTCTTTATATATTCTAGATATTAATCCTCTATCTGGAAAGTAGCTGGCAAAGATTCTCACCCATTCTGTAGACTGTATCTTCACCCTGTTGATTGCTTTCTTTGCTGTGCAGGAGCTCTTAAATTTGCTCTAGTCCTATTTGTTGGTCCTTGCTATTATTTCCTGTGTTATTACAGTCTTACTTGCAAAGTCTTTGCTGATGCTTATGGATTCAAGGTTTTCTTTTATGTTTTCAAAAATATGCACTGCTCCATGAATTTGAGTGCCATATAGACAAAGATGCCATGCTGGTCTTCTCTGTGTGATTCTGATTTCAGTATATATTCTCCTGATGTAAGCACCTAATTGAAAGTCCAGATGTCTTTCTTAATTCCTCTCTCTCCCCAAACCTCCCACTGCCAACTAATTACTAAGAACATCCTATTTTACCTCCTACATATTTATTGAGTCCACTCACTCCTTTCTATCTCTACTAACATCATCATTTCACTCGTAAACTACTGCAACATCATTTTAACTGACCAAAATGACCTTGCTTTGCCCCAGACACGTGCAATAATAGACAGTTTTCTAAAACACAAACCGGACTATACGACACTCCTGTTTTTTCCTCAGCAGCTCCCCAGTGCCAGTTTGAACTGAATTCAAAGCGCTTGAAATGATTCTGCAAGGTTCTTCACTAGATGACGCTATTCATTTCATCAACAATATCCCTGCTGATCATTCAGTTAGAGTGCTGTTTATTTCAATGGCTTGAGTGGTTTTGGTTTTTCCTTGAGTCCCTCAAAAGTTGTTCCCCTTTGTCTCTCATTTATCAATTCCCAACTCACTCTGTGGATCCCAGTTTACACATCACTTCCTCTGATAAGTTTTCCAGACCTCTCACATCTGGGACAGATGCTCCTCCTTCCTTGTGAGCTATATTCATATCGTACATCTTCCCTATGTTGGTGCTTATCAGTTTGTTTTGTAATTTACAATGTACATGTTTTTCTTTTCTATTATACTATAATCTCCATCCAAGTGTTTCCACCTCATACATAGTAGATGCACAAGAAATACTTGTGGCATAAAAACTGAGTTAAATTAAATTTCCTTGCCAAATGCAAGAGGTTTTTGTTTGTTTGTTTGTTTTTATATATTTTAAATCTTTATTGGTACATTATGAATACACATCATCATCGCATTTAACATTGAGGGTTTGTACCAGAATATGACATGACTTGATTCTCATTTTTCCCTTCCCCCTCCCATATACACAATTTGCTTTTTTTTTCTTTATTATTACCACATTCATCATCCCTCTCCATTATTTAGCTCTACACTCTCTTCCCTTTTAAATATTTTCTATTTCACAATATAAACTATACAAACTATAACTCATTTACAATTTCATTTTCTCATGCCAGAGAAAAGATACGATACTTACACATCTGTGACCTGTTTATTTCGCTTATGAGGACGTCCTCAACGTACATCCATTTGAGTATGAATGACTCAATCTTATCGTTTTTAGTGGCAGAGTAATACTCCATACTATAAAAGAACCACATCTTCTCCATTCAGTCTCCAGTTGGTGGACATTTGGGTTGTTTCCGAGATTTAGCAATCACAAACTGAGCTACTATAAACATGGGTGCACATATGTCTCTGTGAAATGAATCTTTTAATTCCTTTGTGTATATACCTAGCAGAGCGATGGCTGGGTCAAATGGGACCTCCAATCCCAGCTTTTTGAGGAATCTCCACCGATCTCCACAGAGGTTGTACGAGTCTACATTCCCACCAACAGTGGGGAAGTGTTCCTTCTTCTCCGCAGCCTCTCCAACATTTGTTGCTGGCTAATTCTGACATGGCAGCCATTCTTTTTTTTTTTTTTTTTAT